>BPLR01004843.1:0-52240 GCA_021605095.1 Caerostris extrusa | reverse complement strand
ATCTTTTATCTCATTTTCCTTTTTACTTTCGTTCTTTTTTTTTTTTTCTTTTTTCTTTCTGGGAGATTTTATTTTTTAAATGTGGTTGGAAGTTTTCTGTCTTTGTTAAAGTATGTGTGAAGTTCTTTTTAAAACATATTTGCAAAAATAATTTTAGAGGAAATTCGAACTCTATATCATTTTGAAAAAGTGAAGGATATTTTTACTTAGACGGGTGTAAATAAGAACATCAATAAAAAATCGAAAAGTGAATGTCGAAAAAGTAGTAACTTGTCATTTTTTTATCCTAAAAGAAATTTATTTGAAATGAACATTTTCGTCAGATTCTGTGACATTTTTTAAAAGAGTTCTGGCATTTTTCCCAGGAAAGAGGAAAATATGTCATTTGAAATGTATAAACATCTAGCCATCTCTCAAATTTGACAGCATTCAAACAGTATTTAACTGCGGGTAGTTATATTACATAAAATTAGTGTTTAGTCCTAAAAGAACCACCAGTCACTCAAATTCGACAGCAGACAAACAGTATCTTAAGTTTTCGATGTTAAAACAAATATAAATAAATTTTTTTTTTTAATTATAAATCTAATGAATAAAATTAATCGTTATTCATACATCATATCAAAATTGATTATTAAATTAAATTAATTATTTAAATATTAGTAATAAGTATATACATCCAGTCACATTAATGTGACCACCACCTATTTCGACGTCAACGTGATATAACCAATCACAAAAATTTGCAGTGGAGTGTATATAAAGAATTCCACTTAAATACCACTTAATACCACATTCCACATCCACTTAAAACCAGAATATACAATAGTGTATATTCTGGCAACTTAGACAGGTGGTCACATTAATTTTATAGACTGTTTATAAATTAATTCACATATTTAAATTAAAAACATTTTTTCTTTTTACATTTCAATCGCATATTGTCCTATTACATTTTAATTATATATTATTATTTTACATTTTAATTATATATTATTATTTTACATTTTAATTATATGCTACTGATGTAATAAACTAAAAAGATTAAGACCTAAAAATTTTTTAAACTCTTTTTATCGAGCTATGAAATTTATTTCAACATCGCCTTCAAACTAATCCCCGGACAAAACTCACTTGCCAATTCAATTAGAACCAATGCTGCTAAATTGTATGGAAAGTATTCCATCAAATAAATGATTCACGTTGAATCCATTCCCAACCGTAAAAAAAGTGTCCCCGAAGTGGTCTTTTGAGTTTGGAATAGCCAAAAGTCGCACGGTGTGAATACGGTGGATGTGGAACGATATGGGTTTCAGTTTTGGCGAAAAGTCACGAAGAATCAATGCAGTGTGAGCTGGCGCATTCAAGATTTTGGTATCAATAGGAGTTTGACGCTCTTGAGGCCCAAAATGGAATTGACCGATCCTTTTGAAATTCCAACATCATCAGCAAGGCCTCTTTTATTTGTAAATCGTCTGTTTTTAAACACCAAAACTTTAATTTTTTTGGACGTGAACTTCGTCGTTTGAAGTTGATGGTCGGCCAGAGGCTCTTCGTCTTCAACGCGTTCTGTGACTTCTTTGAACTGTATATACTTTCTAAACATTTCTTTCAGATTTAGAAATGCTCACCGAATGCCTTCTGCAAAATTCTATACGTTTTCGCAAGCAAAATTGAATGCAAGTTCTTTGCTCAATTAATTCGACATTTCAGAAATCGACGGAATCAGTTTTAGTGTCTCACAAATTTCCAAGCGTAACTCAAATACTAATGAATATTTTGGCGTCAAGTTTCACATAAATGTCAATGACAGTGCCAGAAACCTAAAAAAGAAAAAAATTGAAATTCCATAAGCTTCGGGAATTTTAAATTGAAAATAGTTCTTACTGTTTTTGTATACAGTAGTATGCGGCACATGTTTGAGAACACGCATTGTTATTTACGCACGCAAAAATATCACATACATAGAATTAGAGAATGCAATATTTAGAGAGATAATTATAGATTCGTGGAAGAAATCCACTTCTAAACTGAAAACCCGAAACTTGGATACGTGCAGGTGCAGAAATATACTACCTTTTCTGGTGAGAGTCTTAAACCAACTGACCATTTCTTCCTGAAAGCAACAGTATTAGCATAATAAAGGTAGAAGGAAGCATTGTTGCATTAGAAGATTAAAAAAATAAACAGAAGAATTCTTGGAAGAGAATGAATGTTTTATTTAGCCAATTTATATAATTTTAAGTCATTTATTTAAAATTTCAAACCTTTTATTCTACTAGATATTTTTCTTAATAAAAATAAAACCTTAATTAAGATGTTTCAATTTCTTTAACTTACAACACCACATCATATATACACAGTCCAGTCACATTAATGTGACCACCTGCATCAAAAGCCAAAATATACACTCTTGTATATTTTGGCTTCAAACGGAGTGCGGAATGTGGTATTAAGTGGAATTCTTTATATACACTCCACTGCAATGTACTGCCACCTGCCTTTTTTTGTGATTGGTTATTTCACGTTGACGTCGAAAAGTAGGTGGTGGTCACATTAATGTGACTGGACTGTGAATTTCAGTATTATTTATGATTCCTTTCCTTGTGAAATTTTTACAGTTACTTTCTTCAAAAAAATAAGTGAAATGGTTGGTAATACCACAGCTTTAAATAATTGGACTATGGTCTTAAAATTATTCAATTTAAGAGACTTCAAAACCAATCTTTCAATTTTATGACATCCACCTTCAACAGCAATTCTTTATTCCCAAAAACTGCCACCAAGACCCCAGAAACTTTGGAACTGACGAAACCTTTTAAATAAGAATTTTTAACCCTGCATTTAAATACCCTGACTTCAAAGTTAGGAAGTGCATGCAGCAAAGCCACTTGAATATTTATAGACCCCCCTTCCTCCCTGATGACGTTTGTGCCAGAAACCTAAAACTGTGTTCAGTTAATTCCTTAATCATTCCTCCGGAGTGCAATGACGGCCCCGGAATGAGGGATTCGAATGCTGGAGTGAGTGGTGTATGAATGCGAATGTGCGACAGAATGGGCGAAAGTGGCAGTGAAAGCCAAATAGTGACTGGGGACAGAATAGTGGAATCCATTCCAATGGAGAAATGATTCAAACATCGATGTTTTACTAAGACTTGGTTTTTTAAATATAAGTAGCTGCATTTTGAATGAATAAATGTTGGATGTTTTGCTGCTAAAACTTGCATTGAAATTCTATCACCATTGAAAGATATTATTGTCAGCAAATGTACATTAATTTTGCGATTGATGCACCTTACAATTATAAATAATAAAAATGAGTAAAATTCTTGGACAGTTATACATAATAAATAGAGTAAAATATTACAATTATAAATAATAAATTGAGTAAAATATTACAGCTATAAATAATAAAATGAGTAAAATATTACAATTAAATATTTTTAATAATTAAAAATATATCATATGAAAAAAGTTAAGAAAAATAATTACAAATATACAATTATTAAATTATTATTTATTAATTATTTATTAAATTATTATTTATTTAATAAATTAATAATTAAAGATACAATTATTACTTACTATAATTAAAATGTTTCATTTTCTCTCACTTACAACGCCTTATATATATATATCTCAGTATTATTTATGCTTTATCTCCATATGAATTTTTACAATTATTTGCTTTCTTCAAAAAACTTGTGAAATTGTCCACTTTTATTAAAATATTATCAATCTCAATATTATAATGGATCATCTGAAATAATTATGGACTTTAAACTATTATTCATTTTAAAAGATATGAAACCATTCGTTTTCAGGGCATCCACCTTTCAACAGCAATAAAGATCCCCCTTTATTTCCCAAAACTCCACCAAGACCCCAGAAACTTTGGAACTGACGAAACCTTTTAAATAAGCATTTTTAACCCAGCATTTAAATACCCCTGACTTCAAAGTCAGGAAGTGGATGCAGCAAAGCCCACTTGAATATTTATAGACCCCCTTCCTCTCTGATGACGTCTGTACGGAAACTCTGTTCAGTTAATCCCTTAATCATTCCTCGGGAGTGCAATGACGGCCCTGGAATGAGGGATTCGAATGCTGGAGTGAGTGGTGTATGAATGTGAATGCAGCTGAATGGGTGAGAAGTGGCAGTGAAAGCCAAATAGTCACTGGGACAGATAGTTGAATTTCAATGGAGAAGTGAATCAAACATCGGTGTTTTACTGAGGCTTAGTTTTTAAATATAAGTAACTGAATTTTGAATGAATAAATGTTGGATGTTTTGTGGCTAAAACTTGCATTGAAATTCTATCACCATTGAAAGACATTATTGTCAGCAAATGTATCAAATGTAATATTAATTTGCGATTGATGCACCTTACAATTAAAAATAATAAAATGAGTATACTATTACAGTTATAAATAATAAATTGAGTAAACTATTACAGTTATAAATAATAAATTGAGTAAACTATTACAGTTATAAATAATAAATGGAGTAAACTATTACAGTTATAAATAATAAATTGAGTAAACTATTACAGTTATCAATAAATTAAGTAAACTATTACAGTTATCAATAAATGGAGTAAACTATTACAATTAATAATAAATTGAGTAAACTATTACAGTTATAAATAATAAATTGAGTAAACTATTACAGTTATCAATAAATTGAGTAAACTATTACAGTTATTAATAAATTGAGTTAAATATTACAGTTATCAATAAATTGAGTAAAATATTAAAAATAAATCAATAAAAAAAAAAAAGTTTAAATAAATGAAAAATGTCAAAATATTTACAGTTATTGGGAATAATAAATTGAGGTAAAATATTAAAAATAAATCACATGAAAAATATCTTTAAATAAATCGAAAAATTTTTAGATTTTCCACTCGAAATGTTTAAATGTGGATGATTGTGAAGGATGAATAATTTGAATGATTGGTTTTATTTTTAGATTAATGAATATCTACCAATAGATGGCGACCGAGGAAAATGGATGTATTATTTTTATTGGAGAATTGAAAACTATTTTGACTTAAAAAATTTTTTTTTTTTTAGTACTTGTTTTTTATATTGGAAAACTGTTTTTTCAATTTAATATTTTACTAGTATCTCAACCCAAGCAATTTACTGGTTGACCAATCAGCACACTACAATCTGGCCCCCTGAACATATGATCCGTACCCATACCAGTACAGTAATATTTAATTTTTGAGATCGTAATTATATTAGTTTCAAAATTAATTTAAATTTAATTATCTATATTTTTTATTCATATTGCTTACTACAACTTATTAGTTGCAACCAGTCAGTTTTTAATCTGAACTTTGTCTGTTACTGTGAAAAACTGATGCAATAAAAAAAATAAAGTTTTGATTTAATTAAAAAATTAATAAATCTATTTTTTTCAAACTGGCTTAGGGCATCATCTTTATGTATATATGAAAAATTACCTGTTAAAATCAAAAACTAATTACTGATGTTATAATAATCTTAATATTTACATTTCTCATATATTTCCAAATAAAATTAAATTTAATGGTTTTTTAAGACGTAATTACATTTTCAGAAAATAAAACGAACTATCCGAGATTTATATACTTAAAATTACTGTACATTTTAAATGCAATTATGTTTATATGATATTATTTCATGATTCTTATCAATCATATCAAATTTATAAAATATAGCATTAAATATAACTTAAAGACCTGAATATTGATGAAAATATACATCAAAATTGTTTCTTCAAAAATGAAAACATCTTGTGCACTGAATTTTGTATTTCTTTATAAAACAATAAAACATTCAAAAAATGCTTAAAGAAATTACTTTTACCAACATTTTCTGTATCTTTCAATGTGTTTGGGGATTTAAATGATAAATTTTCCAGGGTATTTTATTATTATTATTATTGTTGTTGTTATTATTATTTAGAAAGAATTCTTTGTCTGAATAATTTTAACAAAGAGAAATTTAGTTAATTTGAAAAAGATTATTTTTCTAAGGAAATAATAGTTGTAGCAAAAAATGCAAATGGATTTCTCCATATTTTTGAATATAATTCATTTAAATATTTGACTCATTTAAGAATAAACCACTTTAAATAAAACAATCTTTAAAATGAATAATTTAGGACATAAAATTTTATTCCTATTTTAAATTGCTGATCTATTTCAGATGTAGAAAACCTTAGAGTCATTATAGAAGTTTTAGATATTTTAACAATGCAACTTTAATCCACATTATGTTTTAAAATCGAATAAATTTGCTCTTTTCTGTTTCTCTTTTTTCGTAAATAAAAGCAAATGCAATCAAAAATTAACTGAGAATCAAATTCAACTTATAATCCGCTAAAATATAAAATGCTGATTGGAAAAATTTTCTTATATTTAATTCTCTACTGTTGAAAAATAATAATGTAATGTTATGCTCAAGTAATTGAGATATTATCTTGTGATAAACAATGCTTTTAAAATTATGATTGAAATGTTTGGAAATTCAATTGACTAAAATATGACCTTGTATGTTATATTTAATATGTTTTTCCTACCTGGCAATGCAAATTTTCTATCATTTTATTCTAAAAGAATGATAATTATTTTAAAATACTCAGCTAGATTTCGGATATTTCATTTCATCTTTTCACAATTCAAAATTTAACAAAATTAATCTTTATTTTTTCTCTTTTAAATATAACATGTTTGAAAATCATGAAATTAACTTTTCGTTTTAAAAGCTTTTAATAATTAAATTTTATATGCACTCAATTAATATAAATCACATATCTCTATCATGTTACATATCTCTATCATGGATTTTTGGTTAGAAAATAATGAAAACATCTGTAAATAAAATTGACATTTAAGAATGCGCTTCGTAAGCATTAATATGTAATAATCTTTTACCTAATTACAATTTTTTTTTTTAATATAAAAAATATGGATATATCTGGGTAGTATGAAGGTGCATACGTCTTTATTTTTGTCAGAAGGTGCATACGTCTTAAAAAATTGATTTTGATTGGATCAAAAAAGTATTTTAGGAACGCTACAAGTTCAAAAAAATCTATTTGAACTTGAGTGGATGAATAAAAAGTGTTTTATGAACGATTGAAAATTTGAACAAGATATATAGTTTCGTCCCGCCGGTGCCATAATGGTTCGAACCCATTTAAACCGTAGGTCCCGTTGCAAAACTTCAAGGAATGTGTCTTGCTAATAGTAGGAATTGAAAAAACTAATAGTAGGAATTGAAAAAAAATAGCTGTAACTTCACTTAATATAAATTCAAATATTGGATATTTGATTAAAGTTAATTACGTAGGGAACAAAAATTCGAACGTTTTGCATGCGTAGAAATTCGATAGTGAATAAAATTCAATTCTTAACTATCTCACATTTTTGGTTTTAAAAAGTAATATCACAATATGCTGTAAATTAATCTTAGAATACTAGTTTTATAGTAAAATATAGTTATATAATAAAATCAATACTTTAAATTATTGATTGAGTTTCAATATACGTCCAATAGTATTATTCAAAAAATGATAATGAATATTATATTGATTTTTTTTTCTATATGAAATATTAATAATGCTAAATATTTCATTAAATATTTACTTTATATATCAAATGCAAATTTCATTAGTATCATAACGTAGGATATTGAACGTAAAAATTGCATTTATTAATATCTTAAGAATTCATGTTATTCAACAAATATTGTTGGTCTGCAGTTAATTACGTTTATATCTGGAGGATACTTTTTCCTTCTTTTTAAAAACAAATTTTAAAAATAAAAGAAATAGTTTTCATCTAAAATAATATGAATAGCCTTAAGGTAGGGAGAAAGTAATTATTTAAGCTTAGTAAGTTAAGCTAATTTAATACTAGTAGAAGTACACTAGTGTAGAAAAGATTTATGTGTAGCCGGAATATCATTTAGTATTTATGTTTTCAATGCATGAGATATTTGAGTTGAAAATACTACATCATGTAGGAAATATTCAAAAAGGTGTGAAATCTGCAACATGCGTATACACTTACTACTGTGTCCAAAAATTAAGACCAATTATTTTTTTTCTCAAACACTCTTTATTTATTCTTCCAAATTTATTTCATCGACTTCAAAGTAATCCTCTCCGGACACAATGTACTTGCGCCAACTTTTTTTTTTTCCAATCCTCAATGCATGCTAAAAAGTCATCGACACGGATGGCCTTCAAAGCGCGCGACGATTGACATGGAATCTCTGCAATCGATTCAAAACTGTGTCCCTGGAGAGGTCTTTTGAGTTTAGGGAAAAGCCAGCAGTCGCACGGTGCGAATACAGTGGTTGTGGAACGATAGGGGTTTCATTTTTGGCGAAAAAGTCACGAAGAATCACAGCTGGCGCATTCGGTGTTTTCGGTACCAATCGAAATTTGACGAGTCGGAGGATCAAAATGGAATTGACCGATTCTTTTGAAATTCCAGCATCATCGACCAGAGGGTTCTTCGTCTTTAACGCGTTCTCTGTCTTCTTTGAACTGTTTCTACCACTTGTAAACATTTCTTTCCGATATAAGAATGCTCACCGAATCCCTTCTTCAATATTTTATACGTTTCCGCAAAGAAAATTGAATGCATGTTCTTTTGCTCAATTCATTCAGACATTTCAAAAATCGCCGGAATCAGTTTTTGCGTCTCACAAAGCCAAGCGTAACTCAAACACTAATGAATATTTTGACGTCAAATTTCCACACATGTCAAGGACAGTGCCAGCGACCTAAAAAAGAAAAATTGAAATACCATATGCCGGGGAATTTTCAATTGAAAATTTATCTTACTGTTTGAACACAGTAGTATAAAATATGTAAATGATAGCATTTCAGTATAGACGAGTATCAAGGAAGCCTATCGTGCCACCTGCTAGCGATATATAAAGGTAAATAAGCGAATGGCCCAACATTGACTTTTTACAAATCTTTGTAGGCAAAATAGGTAACCCGCGTATAACGTGACGGTGGACATGTCCTAGACTGGCTATTTCATTGCACTTGAAAGGTTGCTTAATTCTTGCATTATACATCGCCATACTTACATTATGGTTTGATATGATATGGAATTTTACTTCCGGAGTGGCCTGATGGCCAATTTTATAGCTCTTAGGCTTTTGGTACCACTGGCTTCAGGTCCGAATAATGATTGTGGCATGGATGTTTTGTTAGGGATTCGGAATCCATTTTAAACTGTAGATGTCGGTCTACTTGACCTAAAGTGTGCACAAAATACCATACAGAGACAAACCAAACCAAGCCAAATTTACTCCCGTATCCCATAAAAACACAATGCCAGTATACTGTATTATATCTCTAAGGTTAGGGAGCCTGTTATCTTATTCTAACTTGTAAGGTTTGCTTGAAGCCATATTGCCACAAGACAATTCAAGACTGCACATGGCACGCAATGTCCAATAATTTCTTTTCGCTCTCTAGCTTGCAATAGGCCTGATGGCCAATTGTCCAGCACTGTGGTCGTTGGTACCACAGGCTTCAGACTTAATTCAGGCAGTGGCATGGATGTTTATTTGTGATCCCGAAACCACAAACTGTAGATCCCGGTCTCATTAGCCCAAAGTGGGCAGAAGATGACCGTAGAGCTACAAACCAAATTACCAGCTTACCTTACTGCTTGGCTTATTCTTTTTCTTATCGATCATATCAGTCAATAATTAACAAATGACTGGCCCAACATACACCTCCTATTCAACAGGGCAACCTATATCTGTAGCATGGAATTTTATTTCCAAATCAATTGATAAAAATTTTCTTTTGACATAAAATTTAAAATCAACTAACATGAACTCCTACTCCAAACAAACCTAAGTTTTCCATCATTCTATAAATGAAATTCCTACTACATATAATCTCAACTCTTCCAATAAAACTCTCTATGTGCTGTGAGAATTCGCTAGTATATTCCAGTCCCTTGGAGGAATTGATACAGTGTACAACCGGTTATCACATTTCAATAATTGTGATAACCGGTTAAAAGTCTTTTCTACACTGTTTGAAAAATAAATAAATTTTAATTTGATTTTCTTCAAGAGTGAGACCTCCTCTCATTCCTCTTCTTTCCCCTTGTATGACCGTTTATACCATAGGCTTCAGGTTCAAATCCTGGCGGTGGCATGAATATTTCTTAATGGTTCGGAATACACGTTAAACTATAGGTCCCGGTTTAATTAGCCGAAAGTGCACAAAATGATTGTTGAGTGACAAACCAAACAGTTTGTTGTAGGCGGGACTTTCAATGTTTGCTTCTCATCCATGTCCTGTATTTGTCTTCTATGTTTTTAATTCACAAGACAGGAATTAGTGGCTGCTTGTCTACTCCTACTTGATCTGTTACTGCTCTCGTACCTAACTGTATATACACATCCTACTACTACTACTACTACTGATCAACTTGGAAAAGTGTGGAAGGAACTTGGACTGATAACCCCAAGAACACAGCTAAAATCTCTTTGAATGTCTAAACAGTAGCAACAGTTTTATCAGTTGTGGCGAATACACAAAACACTGATTTTGCTCGTTTCTCAAATCAAAGGGGCGCTGTTTTTTTTCCATCATTTCATTTTGTGTTTTATATCTAACAAATTTGGCTTTGATCTCTTGATGTTGCATTTTGGATAGCCAGCAGTGTATTATTTTTAATATTATAAACATACTCAAATTTTCACACTCAAGTTGTAAATTCAAATTTTTTGAAATCCATTTTTAGTAAAAAAGGCATGAACATACCTTTTTATTCGTTGTTCATTTTGTATTTTCATTTGTTTGGCTTGCCTGTATTACAAATATAAACCAGTTACCTTTAGAAAATTCCAACATTACCTTTTCCTTGGTACATGATGAATTATGGATAAAGCTAACTACACCATAACAGTGATGAATGAACGATATAATCTAGATTCACTACTTTTTGAATAGAATATTTTACAAATTCCTTTGATATTTACTAGAACTTTAATAATCGATAGCTATTTACAATAAAAAAAGACTTGGTTTGAGTTAGATTTGAATTTAAAAAAATAATTTAAAAAAATATTTTTTGTCGTAAATTTCAAAAATTAAAGCAATTTATGATTTTTTTATTAAATGTATATATCAACCTATGTATTATGGTCATAGTTTCTTAGCGGTCTGATGGCCAATGGGAAATGGCCAATGCAGTGGTCTTTGGTACCACAGGCTTCAGATTCGAATACTTTCGGTGCCATGGATGTTTATTAGTGGTTCGGAATCCACATTAAATTCTAATTAGTCTAAAAATGGGCTTAAATAAAAGTACCTGACCTGTATAGTGACAAACTAACCTAAACTAAACTAAACTTAGTTTCTTAGTTTGGGTGTTTTATGTCTAATAAGTAAATTAATCTCGTAAAATACCACTTTAATAATATTTATGTGACATAATACTTTTTATTTAATAATATTTCTTAAATAATTAGTAAATACATTTAAAATCAACTCTGATTGCAATTAGTGGAGACGAAAATAATTATAAAGATCTTGATAATCATACTATTTACATAATAATAGTATACCTGTCAAAGATACACTATCAAAAGATTTGTAGGTACTGGACTTGCATAACAACACCAATACAACGAGTGGCATATGAAACAGTTTTTTTTTTTTCAAACTCCACTTAAAGCCCACAGACAAGAGTAACATTTGAATAGCGGGAAATCCCAGTCACGTTGGCGGATTAGAATATTATTCATTTCACATAAAGCTCACGTTTTCCCGTTGGCGGTACTTTCTTTGGCGATATATATCAACATCACCTGGAGGCAATCCTCTAAATGGAGTACTTCGGACATTTACGAGGGAGCCAAACAAGTCGAGCGATATATCGCAGGAATACGAACTATGTGTAGTATGTGTACCGATGGTTGACAACATGTGAAATGGATTCTGGCCACTCATTCCCCACAGGACAAGGACTGTGTGTTTTCTACACCTGCACTTGGCGAGTTTTACTGGTGAGCAGGTGGAATTAGAAGCGAGAGTTATTATGTAATGCTGACATTGTATACAAATGATAACACAGAAAAAAATTATATGTGGTATGGTAACGCCCATGGCTTGGATTATGTATGCAATTTGACTTAAGATAGCGGGAATTGTATTAACAAATAAAGGACGTATCATTATAATGAGAAATACGGATAATATTTGAAAATACATTTTATACTTTAATATTTTGCTTTGAATTTGGGCATATGAATACATTCCTAAGAAATGTAAATAAATTGTAGAATACATTATTACATACGATAACAAAGAGTTTATGATCAAATTTTATTCAGATGTTTGACTACTTATTTTTTAATGAGTTTTTAATGTGGATTCCATTTTATTATTGATAATATACACTTTTGTTAATTGGATTGTTATATTCCATTTCGTAAATTTATATATATTTATATCCTAAATTGGGGATTGATGGCAGAGTGACAGGCTCACAGTGCCACAGGATTCGGTTTTGTTTCCCAGCGTCGCCATGGATGTTTGTAGTGGTTCGGAATCCACTTTAAACCATAGGTCCCGGTCTAATATGATCGTAGAGCGTTGTCTTGAGGTTTAGTTAGTTTTCAGCCCTGGTGGTTCCTCTCTAAAGAGAAGCTGCATATTACAATATAAATATTACATATATATTGTAATATACAATATATTAATAATTGCCTACAACGAGATCTTCTGGACCTGATGTAGAATCTGGACCTGGTGTGAGCTTTCCTGCACCAGGAAGATTAGTAATAACAACAAATAGATATAATGCATGATTAGAATAACAAATACTTCTAAAATTTGTGTTACAGTGTCTTTTTTGTAGTACAAGGTTCAAAATTTCTTGAAATGTTTCAAGTTTTTAAGGTTTCATTATAAAGTTATACAATTAATGAAAAAATATAATGAATACAATATAAAGTTGTACAAAATATAATTTTCAACTTTATTCATAATAAAGTTATACAATTAATGAAAAAATATAATGAATACAATATAAAAGTTGTACAAAATATAATTTTCAACTTTATTCATAATAAAGTTATACAATTAACGAAATAAAGTTAAAAAAATATTCAACAATATGCTTATAAAATAAATGTATACTATTCATATTATAGCATTTTAGTTATTTTTCATTTGATTGCACATTTTTTTATTGAAGCATTCATTAACAGATGTTAATTATATAAAAGTAAAGCTCCATTATTTTGGTATTGCTTTCGTAACTCAGCGAAATTGGAATTATGAAAAAGGTTTTTATTTGTGTTTCATCTGAATGCCAGAGCTAAAACAAGAACTAACTGCTTAAATTCCAAAAATAAAGAAAATTATTCATACATACTATGTTTTGTTTCGTAGATAACATTTCGATTTCATTTAAGAATTTTCGTTTGGTTCTAATTAAGCGTTAATTTAATATTTAATGAATTTTTCGCTCTTAAATACATATTTAAAAGAAAAAAATGCAATATTTTTAATTTATACGAATGTTTCTCTTTTAAATTATACCCATCAATTATGATATTGAACAAATTAACTCTAAATTTCCAGAAATATAACTGAAGGATTCATTCATTATTTTTTTTAAATATGATATTTGTTAATATTAGAATAAAATATTCATCATTTATGTAAAAACAAAATACTTAATTGAAACATCGCTGAGTTTAATTGAATACTCGCATTTATAATTGCATTAAAAAAGCAAGAACACTACTTGTAAATTGATCCAGAAGGCATTTTCTTAATTTTCCAAAGAGCATCTGGACAAAATTATAGTTTTAGAATACTAATGGCACAATTATGTAAGCAATGCAAGGTTGGATTTCAACCAATATTATTATTTTGTTTCTCAAATAAATTAAATTTAAAATATATCATCAATTTTATAACAATGATGAAATTCTCGAATTTCTTTCAATTAATTAAACACGATTAATGAGTTTGTTCAAAATCCTTTTAAACATGATTTCATTAGAAAATATGTAAGATTTATCCTCATCAGATATTTTGTGATTTTTCACAAACAAAATATAATAAGATTAATAAACAACAATAATATGATTAATCATAAACAAAAGGAATTTATTGGATAATATATATATATATCGTATTATATATATCAGATTTGATGAAATAAAATATTTAAAAATTAATAAGAATGAGAAAACACTTGCAAAAAACATCAAATTATATAATGATTGCAAAATGTTATTAATTTTGTATATATAACTATAAAAACACCATTAGTCTATCATATTTATTAAAACAGTTAAACTACCAAGGATGACATATCATTTAAACTTGTCGAAATGTGGTCATCATAAAAGGGATTTTAGAGACATTGCGTGTGGTTGTTCTTCATAAAACTCTTCTTATAATACTGTTTGAGTACATAAAATACTGATTTAAAGTCTTATTAATAGACGGTCTTGATCATTGTTTGAGAAATTGAACAAAATTGACAAATGTTTAACAACTTTAAGAAATTGGCAACTTGCGGCAAAATTACTTATTTCTGAACGAGCTTTACAGAGCTTTGATAAAACTGTTGATGCAACCAGTTTCTTTTTTTTAGAGTGTATATTCCTTATCTTGTAATCCATACCGGTGGTCTATTTTCAATCTCAATAAAGTTTTCTGATCATCGGCATAATGTTTATTAAGCTTACAATAAGAAAAGAGAGTAAGAAAAATGATACAATGTTCACTTTTTGAAGCCAAGTAATGAGTTAAATAAACACTAATGCAAGCGAACAACCCTCAACAAATGCGTTTTATTCAAATGTGTTTAGTTGCCACAGTTATACAATCACTAGTGCACGAGTTTACATTGTATAAAATGTGACATTTTCGTAAATAAAGATTGATTTCTGAAGAGACAATCTTAATATTTGAATTCCTAAGCCAATTTATTTGACGCCATTTCTCTCTAATACGACGACAGCATTTTAAATGACTTCTGAATTATAAACAACCACAAAGATCATTTAAGAAAAGTAACAATAATACGCCACTGCAGTGTAACAAAAAAAGAAAGGCTAAATATAAACACGAGACAAAAAACGAACTACTGCCCTAAATAGAATCATTTTACCACCCACGCCAGTCCAAATAGAAAGAAGGCAAGTGAAAAACTTTTTTATCTTTGAGGACAATCACCATCCTAACCAGACGCCAAATCAAAACCGGTGGGAAGAAGAAAGGCCAAAAAGCATTCTCGCTGGATAATTTAGGAAACTAAGAATGCCAAAACCTGTCTTGCATTGTTGCAGCGCTTTGTAAATCCTCGTTTTTTTGGCATGTTCAGTGTTTTTGATCTATTTCGTTACAACTGCAGCAGCGACTTGGATTGTTGTCATGGCAACGGCCAATTTTTCCCCCAAAAAATTCTTCCAGTTTTGTTGGACTGCCCGGAGAGTTAAGTTAACAATGATGAATCAATGAACTGTTACTATTTCTTTTTTTTTTTTCTTTTTTTTTTTTTGAGAATGGTTAGTTGGGTGGATTCTTTTTAGTTTTCCCGCCCAAAAGAAGTTTTGGAAAGAAACATCCTTGATAATAGTTTCATTACTGTTTCGTTGTTTTTCCCCAAAGGATAATACCAGTTTTAATTACAGGTTCTAAATTTGTATGTTTGTCAGGTTTCAAGTTAATTGTTGTGATAAATGAAGGAATTTTATCATTAATATCTTAAACTAATACTTCTGATTTTGTTAACTATTCTCGATTAATTACTGTTTCTAAAAAAAAAAATTTAAACTTAACTGGGAAAGTAATTTAAAAGTTTACTGTATGAATTTTTAACAGAGAAAAATCTATTTGAAACTTGTTTTTCTTAAAACTATTATAAGATTAGACGGGCTTTCGGTGTTATCTTTTAATTAATCGAGGTAAAAACTATTGAATACTTTTTTTTTTTAATTTTGAATGGTTGATAGTTAACTTTTTAATAGAATTTTTAACTGAATAAAGAAATAAAATAATGTACTAAATAGTTTTATTTTCGGGGTTTATCAACACATGCAGTATTTTTTTTTTTTTTTTTTTTTTTTGTAGGTAAGTTTAAACTATTTTTTAAATAACTTGATATTCATGCAGTACAATTTTAGAAACATGTTTACAATCCTTTCTACTCTCAACACATGGTTTAGACTTTAGCAAGTAAATTCTCAGCTCATATAATCAAAATTGTAATACTGATATAGACATTATAGTTATTAAATAAATTATTATAGTTATTTTAGAAGTACAATTTTTCATTCTTCAAAATATTTTCAGAAAAATATTTCGTATTATCTCACTGACAACATTAAATAAAATGAACTATTTATAGGGTAAAATTATTTAGTATGCAGCATTTTTTTTTTCTCACGAGGAGAGAGAGAAATGTATTCTATTTGACAAATATATAATAAACACATCACTCAAATTTGACAGCAAAGCAGATTTATGGATATTTACAGTCTGAGTAAAAACTTTAAGGCCAGTAGACATTTTTTGAGAAAATGGAAACATTTAAACTGAGGAATTAAAATACCATTTGATTGATAATTATTAAGCTTAAATAAAAGTAAAAAAGTAGAAAATTAATTTGCAAATATTTTATTATTAGAAAATATTACAGAACACACAGATGAACATTTGAGCCTGAGTAAAAACTTTAAGGCCAACATAGAAAATAGCATATAAGAAAAAAATTACAAATTCTTAGAAGGTTGTGTAGGAGCCATTACTGAGTTACTTCAAATATTCTTGTTTTCATGGATGAAACGAGTTTTTGACAAAGGGTGGGGTCGGTTTTATACCATCCATCTTCGATAGTAGATTTCATCTCTTTGTTTATGTAAAAATGTCTCCCCATTTGTATAAACTCTTCTTGCTAAGTCAGCCCAAATGTTCTCGATTGGTAAGGTCAGGTGATCTAGCTGGCCATTTCACAGTTTCAACATTGTTGACTTGGAACCAATTTTTGTGCAGTTACTGGAATGGATCGATGCATTGTCTTGCAGATATTTCCAATTTTCTCCATCAAGACATTCAGCATTTGGCAAAAGGACATTTGGTATCCTTGTGAATTATTTTACCTGAAAACGAATGCAATTGAGCCCCAGCATTGTAAGAAAAACAGCCCCACGTCATGACAGACCCTCCACCTTTATATTGGAGAATATTTTTTTCATTTCTTATATCATGGCAGTAGAAATTCCAGCCATCTGGTCCATCCAAATTCTTTTTTTTCGTCAGAAGAAATAATTTCTATCCATTGGTTGTCCCAGGTCATGACTTTCTGGCCAAAGTTCAAACGCTGTATTTTTGTGTCTCTGAAGTAACTGAGGCTTAGTCAATTTTGCTGTATAAGTGTACCTTCCAAACCTTCTAATTGTGTTATAAATCATTTTTTGACAAACTTTTAAACATGTCGTCGGAATCAGTTTCCTGGTTGAGTACTTTTTACAGTATATGCAAGTTGGCAAACTCTTCTTTCATCACGCGAGGACAAAGCTTTAGGTCTTCCCCCCAGTATTATTTTTACCATAATTGTCTTTCAATTTTAAAAAATTGTTGACTACAGTCTTTTGATCTTCCTATCTTTTATCACAATAGCACGACTACCCATTCCTGTTGAAGACAAAGCTTCGATCTGTCCTCTTTCACGATCAGTTAACTTTTACCCTTCGCCATCTTCACAAAGATCACCAGTACTTCGAAGAAACGTAGACAAATATGAAAATTGCAGCTTTGTCACAAGCTAGTAGTTGCAATGGTAATTACACGATTATATTATATTTATTTTCAAAAAATGACTGGTGGCCTTTAAAGTTTTTACTCAGGCAGAAATACTAACTTTGTAAATAACCACATGTTTCTCATAATTATGTATTTACAAATTATGCTTACAGTATTTATTTCTTATCAATGAACTTTAATAATTAATATCATTTGAATCCCTTTTATTTCATTTTTCATTTTCTCAAAAATTTTTACTGGCCTTAAAGTTTTTACTCAGGCTGTATATTACGTGCAATTAGTGTTTTGTACTAATGAGAACAACCTGTCACTCAAATTTGATAGTAGATATTAGGTATCACGTATAATGAGGAGGAAATTAGCGATTGTCTGTTCGACTTTCACAGGTCGAAACTACGTGATGAGTTGCTGCATCGGGATTGGTGATAGACTATGAACTGAAGAAGTGTCGACTCCAAAGAGAAATGAGGGAATTTGAACCCCCCCCCACCATGACGGATTTTCTTAAAGGGAGGTTTTTCGAGAAGAGGAAAGTGAATTCTGCGACGAGTCGACCTAAAGTGTTATTTTTTCTCTGAAGTGTTTGAACAAACCGGAGTTTCTACCTGTTTCCAAATTGAGCCCTTTGTGGTTTCGTGTATCACGCCGTGTGATAATTAAGGTCTGCCACACACCGGTACATTCATCGTAGACTCGAAAACTCTAAAAATCTCTCTATCTGCAGTATTTTTTTGTTTAGTTTAAATAATATTTTCTTATAAACACGTCAAGACAAGTAACATACAGATATTTTCAACCACTATGTTCTTAATTATATTATAAATGAGTTTTTTCTTACTTTACGAAATAATAAATTTACATTCAAACAAAAGCTAATTATTTTGGTTGAACTTGAACAATGTATTAATATATAATGCAATTTTAAAACAAACTGACCTTGATCTTTAGACATATTACTCATTCATAACTTCACTCCTTTTAAATATTAAAAATACCCCGCATATTTAAAGGCCCTGTTCACTACAGTATCTTAAAATATCAGCCTATCTAAAACCATCACTCATGTCATAATCTTAAATTATCAACAAGCCCTTAATGAAACGGGACCTCTCCTACTTCTTCGAGAGTTTAGAAGACCGTGTTCTATTTCAGGTCATCTAAAGCCACTTCAAGTTATTGGAGTTCTTGAACCGTCTGCCCAAGGGCGTAAGCTGATAGCATAACATGAAACAAAGTTTTTAAAACAATATTAACTCTCTATTTCTCCCCTTATGTTATTGATAGTTCATTAGGTTGTCCTAAAGGAAGAATGAAGTTGTTCTAATATTTATTTATTTCTTGATTACATGTGTGGAATTTTTTTCTCAAGAGAAGAGTTGGGATTTCATTTCCAGGAGAGAGGATGTATGTTATTTGAAAAATATATAATCACTAAAATTTGACAAAAACGAGTTTTATTGTGTGTAGTTATATTACATGCAGTTAGTGTTTTGTGCTAATGATAACAACATGTCACTAAAATCTAATAGCAGATAATCGGTATCATGTATTATGAGACTCAGGATATCAGAAAAATATCTGTGTGACTTCACAGTTCGAAATAATGACAGATGGAATATGGGCAGTTGTTCCATCGTGATGGGTAATAGACCACTAGATGAGAAATGTCTACTCCAATCAGAAGTGAGGGAAGCCGACTGCTTTTATGCTTTATTGTTGTAGTAAATAATTTAAAAAGGATTTATGAATGCAATATGTATTTTAAATTCATCGTTAAAATTTCATGTTTAATAATTAAATTAAATAAGATTATGCTATTAGATTTTAGTAAAGAGCTATTAATAATATTCCAAAGCATTTATATATCCTTAAATTAAAAACTATGAACTCCTTACGATAAATCTCATATTTTTCTTGTTCAATTAAATGAATCTATAGCCGTTGAGTAAAATGTTTAAAATGCAATATTACCATCTCTAAAAATATATGAAAAAAATAATTATTAAATTAATATTAAAATTAATTTTTTTAAGTAATGCTATTAAAAAACGCAGTACTTAATAAAATATTCTTAAAGCAAAGTATAATTATCTGTAAGGCATTGCAAAGTTTTCTGTATTTAAAATTCAATATTGCCATCTCTGTAATAATATGGAAAAATACTACAAGTAAGTTAATTAATAATAATATTAAATTTAATTTTTTTTAAGTAACGTTAATTTCACTTCTAATAAAAAAAAAAAAACATCACTTAATAAAATATTCTTAAAGCAATGCAAGGAATCGCAAAAGTTTCTATACTTCAACGAAAGGTATTAACTGTAGAATTTCAACAGCAACTGTACAAATCCCACGCTAAGACCCATCCGTAAACAAAAGTAGAAATTTGGCGAGAGCTATACCCACGTTTATGTTATACCGCCTTAGAATTGTCAGGTGTTTGTGACAGAAATACACATCAATGAATGAAAAATATAAAAACAAAATCTTCTTAAGCACAGTCGGAAAAAGCTTTATTCGTTGAGCTCTACCAATACTTTTGCACTCGCAGCTGTTGCCGTAATTCATCTTGTTATCACCCACATAAACCCGCGGACGTAAATATTTATTTCTTCTAATTTTTCGCTCAGATGAAAGATTGGGCTTAGATTTTGTTCCTTTAATTCAAAGAATAATACACAGTCGAATGAAATATTTACGCGACAGATGCAGGATTATTAATTTAATCCTTTTGGCGTCAAGCAAGTCCTTGTACCCTGTTTTAAATCAAATGTTTTGTTTTTGTTTTTAATCAAGTTCAGTGTTAGTGTTTATAGATTAACTTAAACATCGCGTAATCCGTGGTATGTATCAACAAAACCTGACAGATGGTTTAATTTATGGCAGTAAGGGTTAAAGTATATATACGTATACATACGAATAAAATTTTTGTAATTTTTATGCTTTATTTTTGTAATAAATAATTTAAAGTGGATTTATAAAAATGCATTACATTTTAACGTCATTTAATTTAATAATTAACCATGAAATTTAAACCATAAGTAATATATTATATTTTAATAAATAGCTATTAATATCATTCTAAAACTTTTGTATAGCCTTAAAGAATATGAACTATTTACGATAAATCTCATATTTGTCTTGTTAAATCAAATAAATTTAAGTAAAATATTTAAAATTAAATAATATCTCTGTAATGATAAGGAAAAATAATATTTCATATTTTCTTAAAATAATTTATTATTTTATAAAATGTGCTATACGTTATATGTTATATAAAATATATGTTATAAAATACATAACATTTTTATATAAGCATATAAATTATATATTATATAGTAATAAATTTATAATTAATATTTTTATAAAATAATAATTTTCATATTATAAATTAAGTAATGATGTTAAGATTAATTTCTTTAAGTAACGTTAATTCCACTTCTATTAAAAAAAACACTTAATACAATAATCTTAAAGCAATGTTTAATTATCTGAAAGACATCTCAAAACTTTCTATATTTCAACGAAAGGTATTAACAGTAGAAATTCAACAGCAACTGCACAAACCTCATGTTAAGCCCGTCCGTTAAAAGAAGTAGATATTTGAGAAGAGCTACCCACGTTTATGTTATACCGCCTTAGAATTGTCAGGTGTTTGTGATAGAAATACACATCAATGAATGAAATATAAAAACAGAATCTTCTTAAGCACAGTCGGAAAAAAAGCTTTATTCGTTGAGCTCCACTACAATACTTTTGAACTCACAGCTGTTGCCGTAATTCATCTTGGTATCACCCACATAAACCCGTGGAGTAAATATTTATTTCATCCAATTTTCGCTCAGATGGAAGACTAGGCTTAGATTTTTATTCATTTAATTCAAAGAACAATACACAGTAGAATTAAATATTTACACGACTGATGCAGGATTATTATTCTAATCCTTTTGATGTCAAACATGTCCTTGTTCCAAGGTTTAAATCAAGTTCAGTCTTTTAGTTTTTATAGAATAAATTAAACATCATGTAATCCTTGATACGTTTATCTACAGAACCTGAAATGGATTGATTTATGAGAGTAAAGGGTTAACGTATATATTTATAGGAATCAAATTTGCAAGGTATATCTATGAATTAATTATAAGAAAATCATTTTGGGACGACCATAAGGTTAAATAAATTATAGAAATATTTTATTTTGTTTTATAAATGGATAATTTAAAAATATTTTGTAGGTTTTAGCGACATCTAATAAAAACAATTAGAGAACATATTCCTTCCATAAAAATATTTACAATATGAATCCAATCGCAGCTTTTATACAAACAACACTATTAGGTTGCTTGGTAATAACATGCAATATAAACAGCACTGTTCGGTTTGTAACTATACAGACATCTTCTGCAATATAAGGACTAAATAGACCGGAACTACAGTTTAACGTTTGGTTTGGCTTGTCACCGCCAGGATTCTAACATGAAACTAGTGATACAAAAGACCAGGCGCTAACCATATCACCAGGCCGCTAAATGAATATATGGGCAATGAGAAAAATATTTAAAATTCAATATTGCCATCTCTGTAAGGATATGGAAAAATAATAGCATTATTAATAATTAATTGGCCATTAAAATTAATTTCTTTAAAAATCTGATTTTATTTCTATAAAAGCAGAACTTAATACAATAGTCTTAAAAGTGTATAATTATCAGTAAAGTATCTCAAACTTTTCTGTATTTAAAATTCAATATTACATATTTGTAATGATATTTACTAATTAAAGTTAATTTATTTATTAATGTTAATTTCACTTCTATTAAAAAGCAGCACTTATTACAATATTCTTAAAGCAATGTATAATTATCTGTAAGGCATCGCAAAATTTTCTATACTTCTAATGAAAGGTATTAACAATAGAATTTCAACAGCAACTGTACAAATACCACGCTTAAGCCCAGTCCGTAAAGAGAAGTAGAAATTTGGCAAGAGATACCCCCGTTTATGTTAGCCTTAGAATTGTCAGGTGTTTGAGAACAGAAATAATTAATGAATGAAATATAAAAACAGAATCTTCTTAAGCCCAGTCAAAAAAAAGCTTTATTCGTTGAGCTCAACCAATACTTTTGCACTCGCAGCTGTTGCCGTAATTTCATCTTGTTATCACCCACATAAACCCGCGGACGTAAATATTTATTTCTTCCAATTTTTCGCTCAGATGAAAGACAAGGCTTAGGCTTTTGTTCATTTAATTCCAAGAACAATACTCAGTTGAATGAAATATTTACATGACTGATGCGTGGATGATTAATTTAAACCCTTTTGGCTTCAAGCATGTCTTTGTTCCAAGGTTTAAATGAAGTTAAGTCTTTTTAGTTTTTATAAAATAAATTAAACATCGCGTAATCCGAGGTTCGTATCAACAGAACCCGACAGATGGATTGATTTATGAGACTAAGGGTTAACGTATATGTATTTATAGGAATCAAATTATTGTCATTTTTATGTTTTATTTTTGTAATAAATAATTTAAAGTGGATTTATAAAAAATACGTTAATTTTAAAATCATTTAGTTTAATAATAACCATTAAACCTTACGTAATGTTTTAGATTTTATAAATGGTTAATTTTAAAAATATTTTGTGGGTATACCATTAAATTTAATAAAAATAAACTTATGATAAAACATATTTTTCTTCCACAAAAAATATTTAAATATGAATGAATCACATTTTTAAAATTCAATATTACCATCTCTGTAGCAATAAAATAATATTATTAATAATAAACAACACTGTTAATTTAGTTTGGTTTTTTTTTATTAAAAAAACAGCATTTAATAGCCATCTTAAAGCAATGTATAATTATCTAAACAGACCGGGACCTCAATGGAAAGTCGATTCTGAACCACTCACAAACACCATGACACCGCCAAGATTCCAACCTAAGTCTGTCGAACCAAAGATTAGAAAGGCTAGCCACGTTTATGGCCTTAGAATTGTCGTTAAATAATCTATAAGCAAATGAAAAATATTTAAAATTCAATATTATCATCTTTGTAATGATAGGAAAAAAAGCTAACATTATTAATAATTAATTTGTTTAAGTAATGCTGATTTCTTTTCTATTAAAAAAAAACCCACTAAATATTATTCCTTAAAGCAATTTATCGCCGAGTAATAAGGCATCGCAAAAATTTTATTTATTTAAAATTAAATATTGCAATCACTGTAATGATATGGAAAAATAATAACATTATTAATAATTAATTTAATCCTTTTAAAATTAATTTCTTTAAGTAATGTTATTTTACTTTTATTAAAAAAAAAATTCACTTAATACAATATTCTTAAAGCAATGTATAATTATCTGATGGCATCGCAAAAATTTCTGTATCATTTCAATGGAAAGGATTAACAGATAGAATTTCAACATCAACTGTATAAATCCACGCTAAGCCCATCGTTAAAGAGGAGTAGAAATTCGGCAAGAGATACCCACGTTTATGTTAGCCTTAGAATTGTCAGGTGTTTGTGACAGAAATACACATCAATGAATGAAATATAAAAACAAAATCTTCTTAAGCACAGCGGAAAAAAAAGCTTTATTCGTTGAGCTCTACCAATACTTTTGCACCAGCAGCTGCTGCAGTTATTCATCTTGTTGTCAACCACATAAACCCGCGGCAGTAAATATTTATTCCTTCCAATTTTTCGCTCAGATGAAAGACTAGGCTTAGATTTTATTCATTTAATTCAAAGAACAATACACAGTTGAACAAAATATTTACACGACTGATGCATGGATAATTAATTTAATCCTTTTGGTGTCAAGCATGTCCGTGTTCCATGTTTAAATCAAGTAAGTCTTTTAGTTTTTATAAACTAAATTAATCATCATGTAATTCTTGGTACGTATCCACAGAATCTGACAGATGGATTGATTTATGAGAAGTAAGGGTTAACGTATATATATAGGAATCAAATTTGCAAGGTATATCTATGAATTAATTATAAGAAAAACATTTTGGCGACCATAAGGTTAAATAAATTTCATATTTTGTTTTGTAAATGGATAATTTTAAAACATATTTTGTAGGTTTTAGCGTCCTCTAATAAAAACAATTAGAACGTATTTCCTCAATAAAAATATTTACAATATGAATCCAATCACAGATTTTTATACAAACAACACTATTAAGTTGCTCGGTAATGACATGCAATATAAACAGCACTGTCAGTTTGGTTTGTCACTATACCGACATCTTGTGCACACAAGGACTAAATAGACCGGAACTACAGTTTAACGTGGATTCCGAAACACAAACCAACATCCATGTCACCGCCAGGATTCTAACATGAAACGAGTGATACAAAAGACCAGAGCTCTAACCACTTGGCCACCAGGCCGCTAAATGAATATATGGGCAATGAGAAAATATTTAAAATTCAATATTGCCCTCTCTGTAATGATATGGAAAAATAATAACATTATTAATAATTAATTCACTATTAAAATTAATTTATTTAAGTAATCTGATTTTATTTCTATGAAAAGAGCAGCACTTAATACAATAGTCTTAAAGCAGTGTATAATTATCAGTAAAGTATCTCAAACTTTTTCTGTATTTAAAATTCAATATTACCATATATGTAATGATATGAAAAAAGTAATAATGAATTAATTAATTTCTTTAAGTAATGTTAATTCCACTTCTATTAAAAAAGCAGCACTTAATACAATAATCTTAAAGCAATCTATAATTATCTGTAAGGCACCGAAAATTTTCTATACTTCAATGAAAGGTATGAACAGTAGAATTTCAACAGCAACTGTGCAAATCCCACACTAAGCCAATCCGTTAATAGAAGTAAACATTTGGCAAGAGATACCCCCGTTTATGTTAGCCTTAGAATTGTCAGGTGTTTGAGACAGAAATACACATGAATGAATGAAATATAAAAATCAGAATCTTCTTAAGTACAGTCAGAAAAAAAAAGCTTTATTCGTTGAGCTCAACCAATACTTTTGCACTCGCAGCTGTTGCAATATTTCATCTTGTTATCACCCACATAAACCCGCGGACGTAAATATTTATTTCTTCCAATTTTTGGCTGGGATGAAAGATTAGGGCTCAGACTTTATTCATTTAATTCCAAGAACAATACTCAGTTGAACAAAATATTTACACGACTGATGCGTGGATATTAATTAAACCCTTTTGGCTTCAAGCATGTCTTTGTTCCAAGGTTTAAATGAAGTTAAGTCTTTTAGTTTTTATAGAATAACTTAAACATCGCGTAATCCGTGGTTCGTATCAACAGAACCCGACAGATGGATTGATTTATGAGACTAAGGGTTAAGTTATATGTATATGTATATATACGAATCAAATTATTGTCATTTTTATGTTTTATTTTTGTAATAAATAATTTAAAGTGGATTTATAAAAATACGTTACATTTTAAAGTCATTTAGTTTAATAATTAACCATGAAATTTAAACCTTGTGTAATGTTATTAGATTTTAATCAAGAGCTATCCATATTATTCCTAAGCTTATTGTATACCATTAAATTAAAAAATATAAACTCCTTCTGATAAAACTCATATTCTCCTCGGTTAAATAATAAATCTATAGGTAATGAGTAAAATATTTAAAATTCAATATTACCATCTCTGTAATAATCTGGGGAAAAATATTATTAATAATTAATTAACTATTAAAATTAATTTCTTTAACTAATGTTAATTTTACTTTTATTAAAAGAACAGCATTTAATAGAATATTCTTAAAGCAATGCATAATTATCTACAAAAGTTTTCTGTATCTCAATGGAAAGGATTAACGGTAGAATTTCAACAGCAACTGTACAAATCCCACGCTAAGCCCATTCGCAAAGAGGAGTAGAAATTCGGCAAGAAATACCACGTTTATGTTATACCGCCTTAGAATTGTCAGGTGTTTGTGACAGAAATACACATCAATGAATGAAATATAAAAAACAGAATCTTCTTAAGTACAGTAAAAAAAAAAAAAGCTTTATCCGTTGAACTCTACCAATACTTTTTGCACCAGCAGCTGTTGCCGTTATTCATCTTGTTGTCAACCACATAAACCCGCGGCAGTAAATATTTATTCCTTCCAATTTTTCGCCGAGGTGAAAGATTGGGCTTAGATTTTATTCATTTAATTCAAAGAACAATACACAGTTGAACAAAATATTTACATGATGATGCAGGATTATTAATTTAATCCTTTTGGCGTCAAGCATGTCCTTGTTCCATGTTTTAAATCAAGTGAAGTCTTTTAGTTTTTATAGAATATCTTAAACATCATGTAATTATTGGATGTATCAACAGAAACTGACAGATGGATTGAATTATGAGAGTAAGGGTTAACGTACATATAAAGGAATCAAATTTGCAAGGTATATCTATGAATTAATTACGATACAAAAAATTTTTGGAGAATAAAAGGTTAAATAAATTACATGTTTCGTTTCATAAATGAATAATTTAAGAAATATTTTGTGGGTTTTAGCAGCCTTTAATAAAAAAAAATTAGAGAACATATTCCTTTCAGAAAAATATTTACAATATGAATCTAATCACAGCTTTTATACAAACAACACTGTTAGGTTGCTTGGTAATAACATGCAATATAAACAGCATTCTTAGGTTGCTTAGCAATAAATAACCTGCAATATAAATGACACTGTTAGTTTGGTTTGCCGCTTTACAACAATCGTGTACGCACAAGGGCTAAACAGACCGGGACCCATAGTTTAAAGTGGATTCCGAACCACTGGCAAACATCCATGCCACCACCAAGATTCTAATCTAAAGCCTATGATACCAAAGACCAGAGGCCATTTGGCCACCAGATTGTTAAATGGATATATAAAGCAATGAGTAAAATATGTAAAATTCAATATTACCATCTCTGCAATGATATGAAAAATAATAACATTATTAATAATTAATTTACTATTAAATTTAATTTAATAATACTAATTTCACTTCTTTTAATAAATCAGCACTTAATTTAATATTCTTAAAGCAATGTATAATTATCTGTAAGGCATCGCAAAATTTTCTGTGTTTAAAATTCTTTACCATCTCTGTAATGAAAAATAATATTAATTAATAATTATTTTTAAAATTAATTTATTAAGTAATTTTAATTTCCCTTTTATTAAAAATTAAGCATTACTTAATACAATATCCTTAAATCAGTGTATAATAATCTGTAAGGCATCTTAAAAATTTCTATAACTCAATGGAAAGTATGAACAGTAGAATTTCAACAGCAATTGCACAAATCCCCCCGCTAAGCCCATCCGTAAAAAGAAGTAGAAATTTGCAAGAGATACCCACGTTTATGTTATACCACCGCCTTAGAATTGTGAGGTGTTTGTGACAGAAATACACATCAATAAATGAAATATAAAATCAAAATCTTCTTAAGTACAGTCAGAAAAAAAGCTTTTTATTCGTTGAGCTCTACCAATACTTTTGCACTCGCAGCTGTTTAGCAGTATTTCATCTTGTTATCAACCACATAAACCCGCGGCAGTAAATATTTATTCCTTCCAATTTTTCGACGAGGTGAAAGATTGATTAGATTTTATTCATTTAATTCCAAGAACAATACACAGTGGAAGAAATTATTTACACGACTGAAGCGTAAATATTAAATAAACCCTTTTGGCGTCAAGCATGTCCTTGTTCCAAGGTTTAAGTCAAGTTAAGTCTTTGTTTTTATAGAATAACTTAAACATCGCGTAATACCTTGGTACGCATCAACAGAATAAAGGAAATGACGGATTGATTTATGAGACTAAGGGTTAAGATATACACTGAATTAACAGTAAGTCATGGGATAAAGCAATATGCAAATTTTCAGATGGCAGTAGCATCGCGTAGAACAGGTATAAATGCGCATTTTCTTTCGCAGAGCTTTCATTTCTGTTCAAGTTATTCATGTGAAGAGGTTTTGACGTGATGATGACCGTACAACGGGAATTAACAGACTTTGAACGCGGAATGTTAGTTGGAGCTAACCACGCAATGGTCATGCCATTTCCGGAAATCGTTAGGGAATTCAACATTCCCAGATCCACTGTGTCCAAGACCTGTGTGCCGAGTATGGATGAAATTTCAGGCATAACATCCCACCATACAGCGCAGTGGTCGAAGCCTGAACTTAACGACCGAGACCGGCGACGTCTGCAAAGAGTCGTAAATTCTAACAGACAAAGCAACACTGCGTCAAATAAAGAAATCAATGTTATACGTACAAGGGACTTGTCTGTTTATAAAAATAATTTATTAATATTTCTTGGGCTATTCAGCAGAAGACCGACTCGAGTGCCTTTACTGAGAGAACGAATCGCTTGCAGCGACTCTCGTGGGCACGTGAGCATATCGGTTGGTCCCTTCCTGATGAATGGAAAACCGTGGCCTGGTCCGATGAGTCACGATTTCAATTGGTAAGAGCTGATGGTAGGGTTCGAGTGTGGCGCTGACCCCACGAAGCCATGGACCCAAACTGTCAGCAAGGCACTGTTCAAGCTGGTGGTGGCTCCGAAATGGTGTGAACTGTTTTTTCATGGCATGGACAGGTCCTCTGGTGCGACTGGGCCGAACATTGACTGGAAATGCTTATGTTCAGCTACTTGAGATCACTTGCAGCCATTCATGGACTTCATGTACCCAAATAAAGATGGGAAATTTTATTGATGACAATGCGCCATGTCACCGGGCCACAACTGTTCGCGATTGGTTTGAAGAACATTCTGGACAATTCCAACGAATGATCTGGCCACCTAGATCGCCCGACATGAATCCCATCGAGCATTTATGGGACATCATCGAGAGGTCTGTTCGTGCCCAAAATCCTGCACCATCAACGCTTTCAAATTATGGACGTCTATCGAGACAGCATGGCTCAATATTCCTGCAGAAGACTTCCAACGACTTTTTGAGTCCATGTCACGTCGAGTTGCTGCACTTCGCCGGGCGAAAGGTGGCCCGACACGATATTAAGAGGTATCCCATGACTTTTGTCACTTCAGTGTATGTATATATAGGAATCATATTTGTAAGGTCTATTTATGGATTAATCATTAGAAAAACATTTGGCAAGCATCTGCCAATAAATCTTTGGTGGATTCAAAAATGGTTTTTAGGGTACATAAATTATATAACATTTTTATAAATTGATCATTTAAAAAAAAATCTTATATGGTTTTTGAAAGCCTTTAATGAAAATAATTAGAGAAAATATTCCTTCCACAAATATATTTACATTATGAATCCAGTCACAGCTTTTTATACAAACAACACTGTTAGTTTGCTTGGCAATACCTGCTATATAAACAACGCTGTTAGGTTGTTTAATCAATGCATACTATATAAACAACACTGTAAGGTTAAATAAATCTATAGTCAATGAATAAAATATTTAAAGTTCAATATTACCATATCTGTAATAATACGGAAAAATGATACCACTATTAATAATTAATTTACTATTATTAATTCTTTAAGTAATGTTAGTTTCACTTCTATTGAAAAGCATCACTTAACAAAAAATTCTTAAGGCAATCTATGATTAAGGTATTAACAGTAGAATTTCAACAGCAACTGTACAAATCCCACGCTAAGACCCATCCGTAAAGAGAAGTAGACATTTGGCAAGAGAAACCCCGTTTATGTTATACCAGTCTTAGAATTGTCAGGTGTTTGTGACAGAAATACACATCAATGAATGAAACATAAAAAGAAAATCTTCTTAAGCACAGTCGGAAAAAAGCTTTATTCGTTGAGCTCTACCAATACTTGTTGCAGTATTTCATCTTGTTATCACCCACATAAACCCGCGGACGTAAATATTTATTCCTTCCAATTTTTCGCCGAGGTGAAAGATTGGACTTAGGCTTTATTAATTTAATTCCAAGAACAATACGCAGTCGAATGAAATATTTACGCGACTGATGCAGGATTATTAATTTAATCCTTTTCGGTGTCAAGCATGTCTTTGTTCCAAGGTTTAAATGAAATTAAGTCTTTTAGTTTTTATAGAATAACTTAAACATCACGCAATCAGTGGTACGTATCAACAGAACCTGACAGATGGATTGATTTATGAGAGTAAGGGTTAAGCTATATATATGTATATATAGGAATCAAATTTGCAAGGTATATCTACGGATTAATTTTCAGGGAAAAAAAAATTTGGCAAACATCTGGCAATAAAGAGTTGGGGGATTCAAAGTGGTTTATAGTATAAATAAATCACATAATTTTTTTTTAAATGTATAGTTTTTAAAAATCTTTAAGGGTTTATAACGATCATTAATAAAAATAATTCGAGGAAATATTCCTTCCATAAAAATATTTACAATATGAATCAATCACAGCTTTTATACAAATAACATTGTTAGTGGCATTGACAATACATGCTAGATAAACAACATTGTTAGGTTGCACTAGCAATACATGCCAGATAAACAACACTGTTAGGTTTACTGACAATACATGCTACATAAGTCACACTGTTACGTTTACTGACAATACATCCTACATAAGCCACACTGTTACGTTTACTGACAATACATCCTATATGAACCACCCTGTTAGGTTAAATGAATCTGTAGGCGATGAATAAAATATTTAAAATTCAATATTACCATCTATGTAATAATATGAAAAAAAACATTATTAATAACCAATTTACTATTAAATTCTTTAATTAATATTAATTTCACTTCTATTAAAAATACATCTCTTAATAAAATAACCTTAAAAGCAATGTATAATCATCTGTAAGGCATCCCAAAAATTTCTGTATTCTAATGAAAGGCAATAACAGTAGAATTTCAACAGCAACTGTACAAATCCCACGCTAAGACCCATCCGGAAAGAGAAGTAGAAATTTGGCAAGAGAAACCCCCGTTTATGTTATTCAGTCTTAGAGTTGTCAGGTGTTTGTGACAGAAATACATGAATGAAATATAAAAAGAAAATCTTCTTAAGCACAGTCGGAAAAAAAAGCTTTATTCGTTGAGCTCTACCAATACTTTTGCACTCGCAGCTGTTGCAATATTTCATCTTGTTATCACCCATAAACCCGCGGACGTAAATATTTATTTCTTCCAATTTTTCGCTCAGATGAAAGATTATTCTTATATTTTTATTCACTTAATTCGAAGAACAATATACAGTCCAAACAAAATATTTACACGACTGATGCGTGGATATTAATTTAATCCTTTTGGTGTCAGCATGTCCTTGTTCCATGGTTTAAATCAAGTTAAGGCTTTTAGTTTTTATAGACTAACTTAAACATCACGCAATCCACGGTTCGTATCAACAGAATCTGGCAGATGGATTAAATTATGAGGGTAAGGATTAAGGTATACTGCTGTGCCCAAAAGTAAGACCAATTTTTTTTTTTTCAAAAACTCTTTATTTATTCTTCCAAATTTATTTCATCGCCTTCAAAAGTAATCCACTCCGGACACAATGCATTTATGCCAACTTTTTCCCCAATCTTCAATGCATGCTACACAGTAGTATGATAATAAATATTTTACTCATTGCTCATAGATTCAATTAACTTAGGAAAACAAATATGAGATTTATCATAAGAATTCAGATTTTTTTTTTATAATTTAATGGCATACAAAAAGCTTCAGAATGGTCTTAATAGCTCTTTATTAAAATCTAATATCATTTATGGTTTAAATTTCAGGGTTAATAATTCAATTAAATGACGTTAAAATGTAATGCATTTAAAAATCGTCTTTAAATAATTTACTACAAAAATAAAGCATAAAATAACAGATTTCCTCGGAAACTTTTTTTCGAGTCTAAGTAAATTTAATAGATAAACAAAGATTCAATTTTTTTAGCATTTAAATTTTACATCTTATTTTTTATATTGAATTATACTAAGGGTTACGAATATGCTTTTTGGTATTGGCTTATTTTGTTTTTGAATGTGTTAAGATTTACTTTTTATTTGCTTAATCTATTGCGTTTTTTAAAGAACTATCGTAGCGTATATAGTTTAAAAACATTTCAGATTTTTAAATTTTTTTAAATCATTAATTAAATTATATGTACGGGATCGTGAATAGTATAGACAGCCTTTTGAAAATTTTAAATGTTTGTTCTAATATTGGAATTTAGTAATTTTCAATCAATTCCATTATTACATTATTCTAAATCAATCTTTTTAATCATTTTTGTTGGATTATTTATCAAAATGATTTGGTTTGAAAATTAATACATGTAATATCTCAACCTATACTAAACCTATACACGACTTCAAGAAGAGGGCTCTTTCAGGTTCATGGAAACATTTTTAAACTTTATTTACAAACATTATATGCATATATACAGTGCTATTTATAAAAAATGAAAATTAAGGATATAAATTAGATACAAAAGTGCAGTTCACTCCGAGTTCGGAGATTTTCAGAGTTCTTCACTGACTTCTCTGTTTCTCAAATCTAAATACCCGGTCAGCAGCAGACCTTAACTATTACGCTGCATAATTCACGTAACTGCAAGAGGGTCACTTTGAAAACAGGCGGAAAACTCCGACCTGTTCAATAATTTCAGAGAAAAAGAAAAAACTTTGTAGATTCATCACAGAACTCTTTTCTTCACCAAAAATTCCTTTTAAGAAAATCTGTCTAGAAGGGGTGGTGGGAGGGGATCAGGTTCCCTCACTTCTCATTGGAATAGACATTTGTCAGCTCGTGGTCTACCACCAATCACTATGCAATAACTCATAGTGTAGTCCATATACCATCTGTAATTGTTTCGACCTGTGAAAATCTCAGACAACAATGAGGGATCGAATTTCATGAGGACTCATTATCAATGACACCGAATATCTGCTATCAGATTTGAGTGACAGATTGTTCTTGTTAGTACAAAACATTAATTGTATTTAATATAACTACCCACAAGAAAGCTCGTCTGCTCTCAAATTTAAGTCATAGATTTATTATATATTTTTCAAATAACATACATTCCTCTCTTCTGGGAAGGCCTTTGGTATCCCAGGCTTCAGGTTCGAATCCTGGCGGTGACATGGATGTTTGTGAGTGGTTCGGAATCCACGTTAAACTGTATGTCCCGGTCTTCCAAAGTGTGCAAATGACCGTAAACGACAAAACCAAACCAAATCTATTCTTGGGAATAAAATCCCAAAACTCTTCTCTTCAGAAAAAAATGCTACACACATGATCAAGAAATAAATAAATAAATATTAAAACAACTTTATTCTACCTTTAGGACAACCTAATGAACTATCAATAACATAAGGGGAGAAATAGAGAGTTAATATTGTTTTTAAAAACTTTGTTTCACTTTAAACTATCAGCTTACGCCCTTAGGGAGACGGTTCAAAACTCCAATAACTTGAAGTGGCTTCAGATGACCTGAAATAGAACACGATCTTCTAAACTCTCGAAGAAGTAGGAGAGGTCCCGTTTCATTAAGGGCTTGTTGATAATTTAAGATTATGACTTGAGTGATGGATTCAGATATTTTAAGATTCTGTAGTGAACAGAACCTTTAAATATGTGGGGTCTTTTAATGTTTGAAAGGTGTGAAGTTATGAATGAATAATATGTCTAAAGATCAAGGTCAGTTTGTTTCAAAAGTACATTATATATTAATACGTTGCTCAAGTTCAACCAAAATAATTAGTTCTTATCTGGGTGTAAAGTTAACGGCAGTATTTGTTTCATGAAATAAGAAAAAAAAAAATGTTTATTTTATAGTTATTATAATGGTTAAAATATCTGTGTAATGGTAAAATATCTTTATACGAAAATATTATTTAAAATAAACAGAAAATACTGAAGATAAATAAGTATCTGTATTTATTTACCTAATTAAAGGTGTTTTTCAATTCCTACTATTAGTTCACACCCTCGGTTACATTAGTTATATATTCACACTTGGCTTGTTCAAATTTTTAATCATTAAAAAATACTTTTTTTATTCATCCACTCAAGTTCAAATACATTTTTTTAACTTGAGGTGGATGTCACCTGATGTTAATACAGTTTTTCAAATATTAATTCATTTATTAAATTCAATCAATGTATTTATATTTTTGGGGTTTTTTTTGTGATTTAAGTTGCATGTATCTAATAATAGAAGGCGCCAGATGTAAAAGAAAAATTTCAACTTTATTTGTAAAGAACTTTTCTGCAATATAATGAAAAAGTAGGAATTGACTTTAATTTTTTTTTTTTTATATTACGTTTAGAACATGTTGGTTAAAATATCTGTGTGTTACATGTCACGACATGTTTATAAAGAAAATATTATTTAAAAATAAACGAAAATCTGAAGATAAGTGAGTATCTGGATTTATTTACCTAATTAAAAGTGTTTTTTTGTTGAACATTTAATAAATACTAAATAATTTGTGCTTCTTTAATATTTTCCCCCTATGAATAGTTTCTTTCTCCATTTTATTTAATGTTGTCAGTGAGATAATACAAATTCTTCTCTTATACAAAAAATTTCAAAATAAAATAATCTTAATGCTGAAATATTTTGAAGAATGAAAAAGTTACCTTGAATGTAATTTAATTAAATAAGTATATCTGTATCACAAGTTAGATTACATGAACTGAGAATTTTGTTTGTTAAAGACTAAACTTTCTGTTGAGAGTTTAAAAGATTATAAATATGGTTTAAAATTGTACAGCATGAATAATAAGTTATTTAAAAATGGTTTCAACTTAACTACAAAAAACTGCGTGTGTTAATAAACTCCCAATATAAAAACTATTCATTATTTTATTTCTTTATTCAATTAAAAATTCTATTAAAAAATTAACTACCAACAATTCCAAATTTAAAATTTTTTTTTTTTTTAATAGTTTTTTACCTCGTTTAATTAAAAGATAACACCGTAAGCAGGTCTAATCTTATAATAGTTTTAAGAAAACAAGTTTTAAATAGATTTTTTCACTATTAAAAATTGACGCAGTAAACTTTTTTAAACTTCTTTCTCAGATAATTTTTTTAAACTATAAAGAATCCAATTTCTTTTCCAGATAAATTTTTAAAAATAATTTTTTTTAGAAATAGTAATTTATCGAGAATAGTTAACAAAATCAAAAGAATTAGTTATTTAAGATATTAACAATAAAATTGCTTCCTTTATCACAACAATTAACTTGGAAACCAGACGAACATACAAATTTAGAACTTATAATTAAAACTGGTATTATCCTTTAGGGAAAAAAAAAACAACAAACAGTAATGAAACTATTATGAAAGGTTGTTTCTTTCAAAACTTCTTTTGGGAGTGAAAAACTAAAAAGAATCCAACAATCCAATGCATGTTTTAATAAATACAAAAATTTAAAAGTGTTAATTACATTATTTCATTTCTTTACTCAATTAAAAATTAATTAACAACCATTCCAAATTTAAAAAAAAAAAGTTTTATTTAATAGTTTTTTACTTCTATTAATTAAAAGATAACACCGAAAGTATGTCTAATCTTATAAAGTTTTAAGAAAACAAGTTTCAAATAGATTTTTACCTATTAAAAATTCCCACAGTAAACTTTTAAATTTCATTCCCAGTTAAGTTTTTTTTTTTTACTTTTTTATAAATAGTAATTATTCGAGAATAGTTAACAAATTCAGAAGTATTACTTATTAAAGATATTAACAATAAAATTACTTCCTTTATCACAACAATTAACTTGGAAACCCGACGAACATACAAATTTCCAACTTGTAATTAAAACTGGTATTATCCTTCACGGAAAAAACAACAAACAGTAATGAAAAATTATCAAAGAATGTTTCTTTCCAAAACTTCTTTTGGGTGCGAAAAACTAAAAAGAATCCATCCCAACTAACCATTGGAAAAAAGAAAAAAAAGAAAGAAACAGTAACAGTTCATTGATTCATCATTGTTAACTGAACTCTCCGGGCAGTCCAGCAAAACTGGAAGAATTTCTTGGGGAAAAATTGGCTGTTGCCATGACAACAATCCAAGTCGTTGCTGCAATTGCAACGGAATAGACCAAAAACACTGAACATGTCAAAAAAGGAGGATTTACAATGCGCTGCAACAGTGCAAGACAGGTTTTGGCATTCTTAGTTTCCCAAATTATCCAGCGAGTATGCTTTTTGCCTTTCTTCTTCCCACCGGTTTCTGATTTGGCGTCTGGTTAGGATGGTGATTGTCCCCAAAGATAAAAGTTTTTCACTTGCTTTCTTTTTCTATTTTGACTGGCGTGGTGTAAAATGATTCTATTTAGGCAGTAGTTCGTTTTTGTCTCATGTTTATATTTAACCTCTCTTTTGTTACACTGCAGTGACGTATTGTTACTTTTCAGAAATAGTGTCGGTGGTTGTAAATAATTCAGGAATTATTTAAGATGCTGTCGTCGAATAAGAGAAGAATGGCGTCAAATGAATTGGCTTAGGAATTCAAATATTAAACGTTATTTCTGAAGAGACATTCTTTATTTACGAAAATGTCACATTGTTCAATCCCTACTATTAGTTCAAAATCTCCTATATATATATATATCTTGTTCAAATTTTCAATCGTTCATAAAATATTTTTTATTCATCTACTCAAGTTCAAATACATTTTTTAAACTTGTACTGAATGACACTTGACGTTAATACAGTATTTCAAATATTAATTCATTAAACAAATTTAATTAATTAATTTTATTTTTTTTAGATTTAAGTTGTATGTATGTACCAATAGATGGCGCCAGATGTAAGAAGAAAATTTCAACTTTATTTATAAAGGACATTCTGAAATATAGCGAAAAAAAAAGTAGAAATTGACTCTAAAAACATTTTTATATTACTTGTTTACAATGTAAGTTCGTGAAATAGTGATTATGAAATTGGCCGTTGCCATGACAACAATCCAAGTCGTTGCTGCAGTTGTAACGAAATAGATCAAAAACACTGAACATGCCAAAAACGAGAATTTACAAAGCACTGCAACAATGCAAGACAGGTTTTGCCATTCTTAGTTTCCTAAATTATCCAGCGAGAATGTTTTTTGCCTTTCTTCTTCTTCCACGGTTCGGATTTGGCTTCTGGTTAGGATGGTGATTGTCCCCAAAGATAAAAGTTTTTTCACTTGCCTCCTTTCTATTTTGCCTAGCGTGGGTGTAAAATGGTTCTATTTTGGACAGTAGTTCGTTATTGTCTCATGTTTATATTTAGCGTCTTTTGTTATTTAAGATGCAGTTACACTGCAGTGGCGTATTATTACTTTTCTTATGATGGGTTTTGGTGGTTGTTTATAATTCAGGAGTTATATAAAATGCTGTCGTCGAATGAGAAAAAAATGGAGTCAAATAAGTTGTTTTTAGGAATTAAAAATACTAAAGGTGATGTTTGAAGAGTCACATATATATAGTGTATATACATATATATAGTAATGATAGATATATAGTACAGATGGAACAATAATAGCCACTGAAAAATATTAAATATAATTGAAAAACTCTGATTCTCCCTCACCAAATTTTAAATGATGGCCTCCAACTTTAAACTTGCCAATCATTTAAAGTTGGCGAAGTGAGGCCATTTAAACTTGGCATTTAAACTCGGCGAAGTGAGGCCATCATTTAAACTTGGCGAAGTGTGCCCATCATTTAAACTTGGCGAAGTGTGGCCATCATTTAAAGTTGGCGAAGTGTGGCCATCATTTAAACTTGGCGAAGTGTGGCCATCATTTAAACTTGGTGAAGTGTGGCCATCATTTAAACTTGGCGAAACCATCATTTAAACTTGAGAAGGGTGTGGCCATCATTTAAACTTGGCGAAGTGTGACCATCATTTAAACTTGGCGAAGTGCGACCATCATTTAAAGTTGGCGAAGTGTGACCATCATTTAAACTTGGCGAAGTGTGGCAGTCATTTAAATGAGGGTCACACTTCGCCAAGTTTAAATGATGCATCAATCGTGGTAATTTAATTGAATGTATAAATAAGTAAGAAATAAAATACCTTCAGTCTTTTCATTAAATATTAAACTAAATAAAAATTTCACAATCATTATATAATTTGATATTTTTTGGAAGTGTTTGCTCAATCATATTAATATTTTAAATATTTTATTTCATCAAATCTGATATTGGATAATATCTATAAATCGTATTACCTACATAAATATCAAATTCCTTTTGTTTGTAGTTATCATATTATATTATCATATATTATATTAATCATAAAATATTTGATGAAGATAAATCTTACATATTTTCTAATGGAATAAAAGTTTAAAATGATTTTTGAATGAACTCGTTGATCGTATTTAATCAAATGAAACTAATTCGAAAATTTCATCATTGTTATAAAATTAATGATATATTATAAATTTAATTTACTTGAAAAACAAAAAATGAAAATCTTCCTTGCATTGCTTTCCTAATTATCTCATTAGTATTCTAAACTATAATTTTGTCCAGATGTTCTTTGGAAAATTAAGAAAATGCTTTCGAGATCAGTTTACAAGTTGTTTTTTCTCTTTTTAATGCAATTATAAATGCGAGTATTTAATTAAACTCAGCGATGCTTTAGTTAAATATTTTGTTTTACATAAATAATGAATATTTTATGGGAACATTAACAAATGTCATATTTTTTTTTATATAATGAATGAATTCTTCAGTTACATATCTGGAAATTTAAAGTTAATTTGTTAAATGTCATAATTGATGAGTATAATTTAGAAGAGAAACATTCGAATAAATTAAAATATTGCATTTTTTTTTTTAAATATGTATTCAAGAGTGAAAAATTCATTAATATTTAATTAACTCCTAATTAGAACCAAACGAAAATTCTTCAATGAAATCGAAATGTTATCCAAAAAAGAAAACATAGTTTCTATGAATGATTTAATTTATTTTTGAATTTAAGCAGTTATTCCTTGTTTTAACTCTAATGAATAATTCGGTTGAAACACAAAAATAAAAATATTTTTCACTACTTAAATTTCGTTGAGTTTGAAAGCAATACCAAAATAATGGAGTTTTACCTTTATGTAGTTAACATCTGTTACTGAATGCTAAATGGAAACTGTGTAATGAAATGAAAAATAACTATAATCCTGCTATACTACTGTGTCCAAAAAGTTAGACCAATTTTCAATTTAAAATTCCGGTATTTAAAATTCCAATAATTTAATTTATGGAATTTCATTTCTTTTTTTTTTTTTAGGTTGATGGCAATGTCAAAATATTCATTAGTGTTTCAGTTACGCTTGGTTTGCGAGACGCTAAAACTGATTCCGGAGATTTTTGAAATGTTTGAATTAATTGAGCAAAAGAACTTGCATTAAATTTTGTTTGCGGAAGCGTATGGAATGTTGCAGAAGGCATTCGGGGAGCCAATCACGATGCCAAAAAAACGAGCCAAATGAGACAACGAGTTTTATTTAATAGTTTTTACCCCGTCTAATTAAAAGATAACACCAAAAGCGCATCTAATCTTATAATAGTTTTAAGAAAACAAGTTTTAAATAGATTTTCTGTATTAAAAATTCACATAGGGAACTTTTAAATTTCTTTCCAGATAAGTTTCAAAAAAAAATTTGTTTAGAAATAGTAATTAATCGAGAATAGTTAACAAAATCAGGAGTATTACTTACTTAAGATATTAACACTAAAATTACTTCATTTATCACAACAATTAACTTGGAAACATGACGAACATACAAATTTCAACTTGTAATTAAAACTGGTATTATCCTTTGGGGTAAAAACAAAAAACATTAATGAAACTGTTATCAAAGGATGTTTCTTTCAAAACTTCTTTCGGGCGTGAAAAACTAAAAAAAGAATCAACTTACCAAACCATTCGAAAAAAAAAGAAAAAAATAACAGTTCCTTGATTCATCATTGTTAACTCAACTCTCCGGGCCGTCCAACAAAACTGGAAGAATTTCTTGGGGAAAAATGGCCGTTGCCATGACAATAATCCAAGTCGTTGCTGCAGTTGTACAACGAAATAGATAAAAACACTGAAAACGCCAAAAACGAGAATTTACAAAGCACAGCAACAATGCAAGACAGGTTTTGGCATTCTTAGTTTCCTAAATTATCCAGCGAGAATGCTTTTTTGGCCTTTCTTCTTCTTCCCACGGTTTCTGATTTGGCGTCTGGTTAGGATGGTGATTGTCCCCAAAGATAAAAGTTTTTCACTTGCCTTCTTTCTATTTTGACTAGCGTGGGTGTAAAATGATTCTGTTTAGGGCAGTAGCTCGTTTTTGTCTCATGTTTATATTTAGCCTCTCCTTTGTTACACAGCAGTGGCGTATTACTATTATTACTTAAGATGGGTCTTGATGGTTGTATATAATTCAGGAATTATTTAAAATGATGCCGTAGAATAAGAAACGAATGGAGTCAAATAAGTCGCTTCAGGAATTAAAATACTAAAGCTGATTTTGGAAGTTTGGTTTGTCGCTCTACTGTCATCTTGTGCACACGGGTACTAAACAGACAGGGACCTATAGTTTAAAGTGGTTCCAAACCACTCACAAGCATCCATGCCACCACCAGGATTAGGAACCTGGAGCCTCTGGTACCAAAGAATAGAGTGCTACCCAATTGACCACCAGGCCACAGTGATTTTTGAAGAGTCATTATATATATAGTGTCCCAAGTGATTGTCCCCAAAGATAAAAGTTTTTCTTTGCCACCTTTCTATTTTGACTAGCGTGGGTGTAAAATGATTCTATTTAGGGCAGTAGTTCGTTATTGTCTCATGTTTTTATTTAGCCTCTTTTTTTATTTAAGAGGCAGTTACACTGCAGTGGCGTATTATTACTTTTCTTAAGGTGGGTCTTGGGGTTGTATATTTCCAGTGTTATTTAAATGACGTCGTCAATATAAGAGAAGATTTGTGTCAAATAAAATGCTTTAAATTCAAATAGTAAAGGTGATTTTTGAAGAGTCACTTTTATTAACGAAAAGGTCATTTTTTACAATGTTAGCTCGTGAACTAGTGGTTTATATAGCTGTGGCAACATAAGAAATTATTTTAACTTAACTACAAAAAATGCATATATAAATAAATATATATATAAATGCAAAAAAAAAAAAAACTCCAAATGTAAAGCTATTTTTTGGTTTATTTCATTTCTTTATTCAATTAAAAATTCTATTAAAAAATAATTACCAACAATTCAAATTTAAAAAAATATATTTTTATTTAACAATTTTTACCTAGTTTAATTAAAAGATAACACCAAAAGCCCATCTAATCTTATAATTGTTTTAAGAAAACAAGTTTTAAATAGATTTTCTGCATCAAAAATTCAAACAGGAAACTTTTTAAATTTCTTTCCAGATGAGGTATATTTTTTAATTTTTTTAGAAATAGTAATTAATTGAGAATAGTTAACAAAATCAGGAGTATCAGTTATTTAAAAGATATTAATGATAAAATTACTTCATTTATCACAACAATTAACTTGGAAACCTCGACGAACATGCAAATTTCTAGAACCTGTAATTAAAACTGGTATTATCCTTTAGGGAAAAAAAAACAAACAGTAATGAAACTATTATCAAAGATTGTTTCTTTCCAAAACTTATTTTGGGAGTGAAAAACTAAAAAGAATCCAACAATCTAAAAGCATGTATTAATAAATACAAAATTTAAAAGTGTTCCTTACATTTTTTCATTTCTTTATTCAATTAAAAACTCTATTAAAAATTAACTAACAACCATTCCACATTTTTTAAAAAAGTTTCATTTAATAGTTTTACATCTATTAATTAAAAGATAACACCGAAAGTACGTCTAATCTTATAATAGTTTTAAGAAAACCAGTTTTCAATAGATTTTCTCTATTAAAAATTCACATAGTAAACTTTTAAACTTCTTTCCCAGATAAGTTTTTTTTTTATAATTTTTTTTAAAAATAGTAATTAATCAGTATAGTTAACAAAATTAGGGAGTATTAGTTATTTAAGATATAAAACAATAAAATTGTTCATTTATCACAGCAATTAACTTGAAACCTGACGAACATAAAATTTCAGAACTGGTAATTAAAACCGGTATTATCTTTTACAGTATATCCTTAAGGGAAAAAAACAACAAAACAGTACTGAAACTATTATCAAAGAATGTTTCTTTTCAAAACTTCTTTTTGGGCGTGAGAAACTAAAAAAATTCATCCCAACTAACCATTCGAAAAAAAAAAAAAAAGAAAGAAACAGTAACAGTTCATTGATTCATCATTGTTAATCCCAACTCTCCGTGCAGTCCAAAAAAACTGGAAAAATTTCTTGGGGGGAAAAATTGGCAGACTGCCATGACAACAATCAAGTCGTTGCTGCAGTTGTAACGAAATAGATCAAAAACACTGAACATGTCAAAAAGGAGGATTTACAATGCGCTGCAACAAAGTGCAAGACAGGTTTTGGCATTCTTGGTTTTCTAAACTATCCAGTGAGAATGCTTTTTGCCTTTCTTCTTCCCACCGGTTTCTGATTTGGCGTCTGGTTAGGATGGTGATTGTCCCCAAAGATAAAAGTTCTTCACTTGCCTTTTTTTCTATTTTGGCAGGCGTGGGTGTAAAATGATTCTATTTAGGGCAGTAGTTCTTCTTTATTGTCTCGTGTTTATATTTAGCCACTAAGATGTAGTTACACTGCAGTGGCGTATTATTATTTTAAAGGTGGGTCTTGGTGGTTGTATATAATTCAGGAGTTATTTAAATGATATCGTCGAATAACAGAATATTTACGTCAAATAAAAATGCTTTTAGGAATTCAAATAGTAAAGGTGATTTTTTGAAGAGTCACTTTTATTAATGAAAATGTTACATTTTTACAATGTAAACTCGTGAACTAGTGATTATATAGCTGTGGAAACATAATAAATTAATTAAAATGGTTTTAACTTAACTACAAAAAAATGCAAATATAAATAAATATATATATAAATGCGGGTGAGCAGAAGATCTACCTCCCCGTGGTGCACCTGGTAACACTTTTTAGTGATTAAAAGATCTGCAACTTGGCATTATTGTTAGATTAATGAACTCTGTTTCAGCATGTTTTGTTGTATTATTTTTGTTTTGTTGTTGTACGTTTTTTTTTTTTTTTTTCGTTGTTCTGTTTTTTTTTGCTGTAACTGTTCATAATCTGTTGTTGGAAATAATATATATATATATATATATAAATGCAAATAACTCAGAATATAAAGCTATTTTTAGTTATTTCATTTATTTATTGAATTAAAAGATTTTATTAAAAAATTAATTACCAACAATTCCAAATTTTTAAAAAATATATTTTTTTTATTTAATAGTATTTACCCCGTTTAATTAAAAGATAACACCAAAAGCCAGTCTGATCTTGTAATAGTTTTTAAGACAACAATTTTAAATGGATTTTCTCTATTAAATATTCCACATAGGGAACTTTTAAATTTCTTTCCCAGAAAAAGTTTTTAAAAAAAATTTTTTTTTTTTAGAAATAGTAACTAATCGAGAATAGTTAATAACTAATGCTATTGATTTTGTTAAGATATTAACAATGAAATCACTTCATTTATCACAACAATTAACTTGGAAACCTGACTAACATACAATTTTAATTACAAGTTCGAAATTTGTATTATCTTTAATAGTATATCCTTAGAGAAAAAAAACAACAAAACAGTAATGAAACTATTATCAAAGGATGTTTCTTTCCAAAACTTCTTTTGGAGTCAAAAACTAAAAAGAAATTCAATCCAACTAACCATTCGAAAAGAAAAAAAAGAAAACAAACAGTAATAGTTCATTGATTCATCATTGTTAACTCAACTCTCCGGGCAGTCCAACAAAACTGGAAGAATTTCTTGGGAAAAATTGACCGTTGCCATGACAACAATCCAAGTCACTGCTGCAGTTGTAACGAAATAGATCAAAAACACTGAACATGCCAAAAAAACGAGGATTTACAAAGCACCGCAACAATGCAGGACAGGTTTTGCATTCTTAGTTTCCTAAATTATCCAGCGAGAATGCTTTTTGCCTTTCTTCTTCCCACCGGTTCTGATTTGGTGTCTGGTTGGATGGTGATTGCCCCAAAAGATAAAGTTTTTCACTTGCCTTCTTTCCTATTTTGACTGGCGTGGGTGTAAAATGATTCTATTTAGGGCAGTGGTTCGTTATTGTCTCAGGTTTATATTTAGCCTCTTTTGTTACACTGCAGTGGCGTATTGTTATTACTTTTCTTAAGTGGTCTTGGTGGTTTGTGTATAATTCAGGGTTATTTAAAATGCTGTCGTCGAATAAGAGAAAAAAAGGCGTCAAATGAGTTCCTTTAGAATTCAAATACTAAAGGTGATATTTGAAGAGTCACTTTTTATTAACGAAAATGTCACATTTTTACAATGTTAACTCGAGAACTAATGATTATATAGCTGTGGCAGCATAAGAAATTATTTAAAAATGGTTTTAACTTAATTACAAAAATGCATATATAAATAAATATGTATATAAATGCAAAAAACTCGAATATAAAGCTATTATTTACTTATTTAATTTCTTTATTCATTAAAAGTTCTATTAAAAATTAACTACCAACAATTCCAAATTTAAAAAAATAGATTTTTTTTTAATTTAATAGTTTTTGCCCCGTTTAATTAAAAGATAACACCAAAAGCAGGTCTAATTTTATAATAGTTTTAAAAATACAAGTTTTAAATAGATTTTTTACCTATTAAAAATTCAAACAATAAACTTTTTAAATTTCTTTCCCAGTTAAAGTATTTTTTAATTTTTTAGAAATAGTAATTAATCGAGAATAGTTAACAAACTCAGGAGTATCAGTTATTTAAGATATTAACAATAAAGTTACTTCAATTATCACAACAATTAACTTGGAAACCTGACTAACATACAAATTTAGAACTTGTAATTAAAACTGGTATTATCTTTAATAGTATATCCTTGGGGAAAAAAACAACAAACAGTAATGAAACTATTATCTAAGGATGTTTCTTTCCCAAAGTTTCTTTTGGGCATGAAAAAAAACTAAAAAGAATAAAACTTAACTAACCATTCGAAAAAACGAAAAAGAAAGAAAGAAAGATACAGCAACAGTTCATTGATTCATCATTGTTAACTGAACTCTCCGGTAATCCAACAAAACTGGAGGAATTTCTTGGGGAAAATTGGCTGCTGCCATGACAACAATCAAGTCGTTGTTGCAGTTGTAACGAAATAGATCAAAAACACTGAACATGTCAAAAAAAAGGAGGATTTACAATGCGCTGCAACAATGCAAGACAGGTTTCGGCATTCTTAGTTTCTAAATTATCCAGCGATAATGCTTTTTGCCTCTTTTCTTCTTCCCACCGGTTTCTGATTTGGCGTCTGGTTAGGATGGTGATTGTCCCCAAAGATAAAAGTTTTTCACTTGCCTTCTTTCTATTTGGACTGGCGGGGTGTAAAACGTTTCTATTTAGGGCAGGGAGTTCGTTATTGTCTCATGTTTATATTTAGCCTCTTTTTTTGCATTGCGGTGGCGTATTATGATTACTCTTCTTAAGGTGGGTCTTGGTGGTTGTATATAATTCAGGAGTTATTTTAAAATGCTGTCGTCGAATAAGAGAAGAATAGAGTGAAATAAGTTGCTTTAGGAATGAAAATACTAAAAGTGATTTGGTAAATTGGGTTTGTTTTGTCACTCTACGGTCATATTGTGCACACGAGGGCTAAACAGACCGGGACATACAGTTTAATGTGGATTCGAACCTCTGACAAACATACATGTCACGGCCAGGATTCGAACTTGATGCCTGTGGTACCACATTTCGCCAATTTTAAACGAGTGCCACATTTCGCCAATTTTTAAACGATGGCCGCACTTCGCCAAGTTTAAACGATGGCCACACTTCGCCAAGTTTAAACGATGCCCACACTTCGCCAAGTTTAAACGATGGCCACACTTCGCCAAGTTTAAACGATGCCCACACTTCGCCAAGTTTAAACGATGGCCACACTTCGCCAAGTTTAAATGAGGGCCACACTTCGTCAAGTTTAAATGATGCGTCAATCGTGGTAATTTAATTGTATGTATAAACAGATAAGGAATAAATACCTTCAGTCTCTTTATTAAATATTCAAATTTGACAATTATCATATAATTTGATATATTTTGCAAGCGTTTTTCTGACACATTAATTTTTAAATATATTATTTTCTCAAACCTAATATTGGATAATATCTATATATGACATTATCTATATAAATATCAAATTCCTTTTTTTGTCGTTATATTATTATATTATATATTATATTATTAATCACAAAAAATCTTACGTATTTTCCTAATAAAATAAAGTTTTAAAAATAATTTTTGAATAAACTCGTTGACCGTATTTAATTAAATGAAATTAATTCGAAAATTTCATTATCGCTATGAAATTAATTATATATTTTAAATTTAATTTACGTGGAAAACAAAATGAAAATCTTTGCTTGAAAATCATCTTTGCATTGCTTTCATTATTGTTTCATTAGTATTCTGAACTATTTTGTCCAGATGCTTTTTTGGAAAATTAAGAAAATGCTTTCGAGATCAGTTTACAAGTTGTGTTCTGTTTTTTAATGCAATTATAAATGCAAATATTTAAGTAAACTCTGCAATGTTTATGCTTTTGTTTTACATAAAAAATGAATATTTTATGGGAATATTAACAAATATTTTTTTTTAAATAATGAAAATTCTTCAGTTACATTTCTGGAAATTTAAAGTTAATTTGTTAAATGTCCTAATTGATGAGTATAACTTAAAAAGAGAAACATTCGTATAAATTAAAATATTGCATTTTTTTCTTTTAAATATGTATTTAAGAGCGAAAATTCATTAAGTATTTAATTAACTCTTAAATAGAGCCAAACAAAAATTCTTAAATGAAATCGAACTGTTATCCAAAAAAGAAAAACAGTTTCTATGAATGATTTAATTTATTTTGGAATTTAAGTAGTTATTTCTTGTTTTAACTCTGGCATTCGGATGAAACACAAATAAAAATATTTTTCATTACTTAAAATTAGAGTTAGAAAGCAATACCAAAATAATGGAGTTCTACTTTTATGCAGTTAACATCTGTTAATGAATGCTAAATTGAAACTGGGTATTGAAATGAAAAATAACTATAAACCTGCTGTATTGTATACATTTATATTAAAAATAATATATAACCATATTGTTTAATAATTTTCTTCAATTAATTTTTATAACTTTATAATGAAACATTAGAAATGTAAAACATTTGAAGAAATTTTGAACATCGTATTACTTGTATTATTGTTATTGAAATTGTGAAGCTTATTGTATACAAATTTTCGAAGTATTTGCCCTTCTTAACATGTATTAAATCTATTCTAAATATGCATAACACCATTTCATTCAATACATTTTCACGCAATTATTATGCATTACAATGCATTTATGCTCATGTTTAGAAATTAACATTACAAACTCTTTACATTCTGCTGTTAAAAGGTTTTGTATATTATTACATTTTATCGTGATTACTATAGTAAATATACTTCGATTTAATTCATCATTTTTTTTTAAACTCTACCAGCTCTAACTCTACAACTCATGTATAAAATATTTTTTTTAAAAAGTCACGTCACGTTTTTTTTCACGTCACTTTAGAAAGTCAAAAATAGATGTTAAAAGTATTAATAAAAATCAATAAAAAAAAATCTATTATTCAGTTTAAGTTAGGAATCTGATATTTAAAGTTTTCTAAATTTAAATCTAAAAATGTAAGAACTTCACTCAGTAAAATGAAAGTGAAGGAAAATGTAAAGAACTCTATCTATAATTAGAATGGCTTTTATGCATGCTTTCAACACAGTTCTTTGTTGAAACAGAAAAGTCTCTTATCCCCGAAAAAATGTACGAAACACTTTGATTAAGTCATCACATACATAATGAAAAAAATCAATAAAAAAAATCTACGATTCAGTTGAAGTTAGAAATTCTATATTTAAATTTTTCTAAAATATAAGTATTTCTTTCAGTAAAATGAAACTGAAGGAAAATAAACAACCGTATCTATAATTAGAATAGCTTATTACTGTATCCAAAAGTAAGACCAATTTTCAATTTAAAATTTCCAGGGCTTATGGAATTTCAATTTTTTTTTTTTTCTCTTTTGTTGCTCGCACTGTCCGTATATTCATTAAATGTCCAAATATTCATTAGTGTTTGAGTTACGCTTGGCTTTGTGAGACATTAAAATTGATTCCGGCGATTTTGAAATGTCTGAATTAATTGAGCAAAGAACCTGCATTCAATTTTGTTTGCGGAAACGTATAGAAGGTTGCAGAAGGCATTCGGTGAGCATTTCTATAACAGAAAAAAATGTTTAGAAGTGGAATAAATAATTCAAAGAAGGCAGAGAACGCGTTGAAGACGAAGAGGCCTCTGGTCGACCACCAACCTCAACCGACGAAGCTCCCGTCCAAAAATTAAAGATTTGGTGCTTGCAAAACCGTCGATTTACAATAAGAGACCTCGCTGATGATGTTGCATTTTCAAAAAGGATCGGTCAATTCCATTTTGGGCCACAAACAAGTCAAATCTGGATTGGTACCGAAAACATTGAATGCGCCAGCTCACACTGCATTGATTCTTCATGACATTTTCGTCAAAAATAAAACCCATACCGTTCCACAACCACCACATTCACTCCGTAGGACTTCGACTATTCCCTAAACTCAAAAACCACACCCGGGGACACCGTTATGAGTCTATTGAAGAGATTCAAAGTGAATCGCCGCGAGCTTTGAAGGCCATCCCTGCCGATGACTTTTTAGCATGCATTGAAGATTCGAAAAGTTTTTTTTTTCTAATGTAGCTGGGAAACACTTATACAGCTGTCTTGGATGTCTTACGGCAAGCGCTGCATAGACATTACTCACTTTGCATTATCCAGGGGTCCCGTGTAACTTGAAGATAAGCCATGGACGCGAGTAACACTAGCCCCACAACACTACGATCCTATTAGACCGAGACCTACGGTTGAAAGAGGATTCCGAACCACTACAAACATTCATGGCACCATCGGGACTCGAACCTGAAACCTGAGATTCGAAAAGTAGTTGACATAAGTGCATTGTGTCCGGAGGTAATTATTTTGAAGGCGATGAAATAAATTTGGAAGAATAAATAAAGGGTTTTTGGAAAAAAATAAATGGTCTTCCTTTTTTTGGGCACAGTAGTATTTAAAGTTTTCTAAATTTAAATCTAAAAATGTAAAATATATCTTTCAGTAAAATGAAACTGAAGGAAAATGTAAACAACTGCATCTATAATTAGAATGGCTTCTGCAACACAGCTCTTTGTTAAAAGAGAAAAGTCATCTTCTTATCTTTAGAAAAGATCTACGAAACCTTCTGATTAAGTCATCACATTCAGTAATTATTAATGGAAAAAAAATAATTAAGAGAATCTTTGATTTTGTTGAAGTTAGGAATCTGATATTTTAAGTTAGAGCCTAACACTGATGTTTACATAACATGTATTGCCTAACACTGACGTTTACATAATATGTATTGCCAAACAACAGCCTAACACTGATGTTCACATAACATGTATTGCCAAACAACAGCCTGACAATGATTTTTTACATAACAGGAATTGAAGTTAAGAATCTGATATTTAAAGTATTCTAAATTTTACATCTAAAATGTAAGCACCTCACTCAGTAAAAATGAAACTGAAGGAGAATGTAAACAACTGCATCTATAATTAGAATGGCTTCCAACAGAGCTCTTTGTTAAAAGAGAAAAGTCCTTCTTCTTATCCCTAGAAAAGATCTGCGAAACCCTCTGATTAAGTCATCACATTCGGTAAGCTATTCATCCAAGGGAATCCCCGCTTGTTCGGCTATCGTTTGTTTGATTCCGTTGGCTTGTTAGCTTTTCGTGATCACTCGCACAGCTCGCTGGAAACAAATTGTTTTTCATCGTGATTGGTTTCGGTTATGTGTTTGGAACAGGAGATGATTTAGGAGGGAAAGAGCGCCCTCTTATTTTTGTCTGTTTAGCAATAAGGAAAGGGGACGCCGTCTTTATGCCGGGAAATAAATTAGACACAAAGGAATTTTTTTTTACTAAAAAAATAGTTTTTTTTTTTTATCCTTAAAAAAAGGAATGGCAATGTTGCTTGTTTAAGTAACCGAGAACGAAATAGTGATTAACGGAACATGATATTTGTATTATTTTGATGTAAGACATCAAAGTAAAAACAAGATTATTATAATTCCTAATTCTTACTTTTAGAGAACGAGTTGAAATTGAAGCAGGAGGTAAAAAAAATAATGATGCATTTCAGTATGAATTTTTTTCTGATATTTGTATTATTTTGATGTAAGATATGCAAAATAAAAAGATATTATCTTTGTTCCCATATATCTTACTTTGATAACAGGTAGAAATTGAAGCAGTAGCAAAAATAAATAATGGTATATTTCAATACGAGGGGCCTGATGACCGAGGGACTAGCGCTCTGCCAGGTTTCAGGTTCGAGTCCCGACAGCGTCATGGATGTTTGTAGCGGTTCTGAATCCATTTAAACCCTAGGTCCCGGTCTAACATGATCGTAGAGAGCTTTACAGGGGTAATTACTCCCGCGTTCGTAGTTTAATCTCAAACTACACGCCCCTCCTGGCTAGAGCTAAGTGAGTAACGTCGGTGCAGCGCTTGACTTAAGGCATAAAAAAGACAACTGTCTGAGTGTTTGCCAGTTGTATTAGAAAATATATAGATTAATATGAATTTTCTTCTGGTCTTTTGTATCATTTTGATGTAAGATACGAAAAGTAAAAACATTATCATTGTTCTCATAATTCTTATTTTTTAAAAAATCTTAAGCAGTAGCTAAAATGAATAATGATATATTTTTTAATATGAATTTTTTTGTAGTCTACGAAAACTGCATTACAACTATACAAGAATATAAAACGTATTTTGTTCGTTTCTTAAAAATAAATTGATTTTCTTCTTTATCATTTTGATATAAGATGCGAAAAAGTAAACATTATCTTTGTTCCCATAATCCATACTTTTTTAGAACAAACATAAATTGAAGTAGTACGTGGTAAAATAAATAAATAATGATATATTTCTAAACGATTTTTCTAGTTCGAAAACTGCATTACGAATATAAAAATATATAAATAATAAATTAATGCATTTTGTCTTCGTTTCTCAAAAATAACCTCTCTCGATTTTTTTTGTATTATTTGATATAAAAAATACGAAAATTAAAACATCATTGTTCCCATAATTTTTTATTTATTGAGAACAAGTAGAAATTGGATAGGTAAAATAAA
>BPLR01004842.1:0-36065 GCA_021605095.1 Caerostris extrusa | reverse complement strand
GTAACCGTTGAAAACATGCATAAATAAGAAAAAAATAATAATTGAGAAGAAGGGAATAAAAAAAAAGAACTAATTTCTTTTGGCGATCTTTGTATATTTGTATTTTAAAAATATTGGATAACATATATTGAATATTCTAATTTATTTCTAGCATATGTTTAATGTTGCTTTCTTTCTTTTTCAAAATTTTGCATTTCAAAAGCATATAATTAAAAAATTTATTTCTGCATTCTTAAGAAACTTTTGTAATGCATATTAAAACTGTAATTGACCATGTAATTAAAAATTAGTTGGAAAGTTTTAAACATGTATAAATTTACTTACCTACTGGCTCACGATCGATGATTGGTTGAATAATTAAGGGACTTTGTTTTGAATGCATTGTTATTTTTTGAACTGGAGGGGATCCTAATATACCATTGCCAGCTGAAAAAAATTTCACAGATTAACTGCTTTAGTAAGTGATTTTTTTAAATGTTTTTAAAAAATATATTACTAATTACCACAAGTGAAACGTGGACAGCAAAAACGCAGGTAATTTCTCAGCTACACAATTTGGAGGTGGAGTTGGACATCTTTGTATTTGGCAAAGCTCTTGACCATAAAAGCATCGACATAATTCACAAGGATCTATTTTAGGAATCATTTCACCATTCATGAAAATGCGTCCTTTGATGAAACAAAAATCTGAAAATTTAAAAATTTTATATTTAAATCCTTTTTGTTAAATTTACTTGTTTTATCTGCAAATACAACAAAAATTACTAATTTAACTGGGATGTATTTTAAGTTAAGCATTACATGACATAATTGACTAGATGATTATTTTCCATTGAGATGTTACTATCCTTTTATTGTATTCGAGATGTACTTTTTATATGTATTTACACCATTTAATTTTTACTTCTGTTGCATAATTAAATTTTCCGAAACAATTAACCAATTTGCATCTTTAGTGCACTTAACTATTCATTATCAATACCAGCATTTTGGGTGTTAGCAAGTAAAAAATACTGTTATACTATATAATTTATATAGTTATGCATGAATTCAAAAAATATTAGTGATTGAATTATTAAATTGATTAGCTCATAAGAAGTTAAAACAGAGATATAAACCTATTTTCCAAAAGTCATACCAATTTTTGAAGTCTGAACAGTTTTTGAATCACAATCTGTTTTACATCAGAAAAAGTTAAAATAATCAAAATACTTAAAGAAATTAAGTGATACTCTTAAATTCATAGAACTGAAATGCAAGTCATTCAAATGAAAATTATTCACTGATATACAATAAATAGTCATGTGTAGATTGTTGAGATAATACGTTGTTGTCAACGAAATGGGTATGTAAATAAACATCAGAACATAGTGTTAAAAATGTCTTGTGGCAATTTCATCAAAGTATAATTAATCGTATTCTATAGTACACATCGAGTTTTGGTTACTTTAATATTAAAATGATATCAGCTGTTACTCAAATTGATTAGAGAAGTCATCTTTTGTGAAAAGTGCATTAAAGGGATACATTAATGTGAATGACTGTAGTGGTGTACTGTAATATTTGTATTTATAGCAATGTTTTATTGTTTCATCAATAATGGCTAAAGTAGAATCTGTACAAAACTTGGGAATAAAACAAATTTATTTTTTTATTTTCAGTATCTCAAATGTCGTCAAGATTAATCGAAATTCAAAGTGTTTTTGACTCAGTATTCTTCATCTTTTGCACCTTTAACATGTGCCCATAAACTAATCATGTTCTAAAGGTTGGTTGCAGCACTGTATTTTAAGAATTTTTTAATGTTGTTTTTTATTTATATAATACACAACTACCCACATTTAACATAGCAAGAAATCCTTGTAATATGCTCAAAAATTTCTTTTTACAATGAAGAATCTGTGAAATATGTTAAATAATTAAATGAATTATCTCCTGTATCCTTAACAAAGTTGAATCATGGGACTTTAATTGATATACCATTATTGAAAATACATTTATATGTTTATTGAATCTTTTTTTTACCGATATTTACGGAATGTAATGCCTGTCACATCAGTCCTGCTATTGTTATCGCTTTTAATATTCGCCAGTTGGACAAATGAGTTCTGCTATATTTTTATAATCGTTGGTCCATTTTTTGTTTATTGGTAGTAACTGACTTGATTAAAAAACAAAGTTAAAAATAATATTTTGCATAATTTTTATAAAAGGATATTATCATTTTATCGTTGAACAGGATTATAAAATAAAAGTTTTTCATTAAAATAAAATATTCAAATTCACTGAATTATCAATAAAACCATGTAATAGCGTTTACTTACCAGACACCATATCCGGAACTGATTGAGTTGTATTCGAAAGTTCATGGATTGTATTGTTCACTTTTCCAAATTTACCACGAATTGCATCTTCAGCTACGAAAGGGATTATTTTATAGTCTTGGCCTGGATTTGTTTGATTATATATATCTTGAATCCTAGGACCTTTCTTTCGATCATAATTAACAAAACTGGTGTCTGACCTTTCAATTGGCGTCATGTGGCTTTCTAAGGACGACATTTTTCTACAGAACTTGCTTCAGTTGATTTGGTAGGAAATTCAGTTGATAGGTTAGGGTTAATATCTGTGTATTTAGGATCCATAAAAATTACTCCTCCGCTCTCTGTAAGTTTATTTCTCAGATTAACTGGATCTCTTCGTATTTCTGTAGATCCAACAGACAACGGAGCACCCAGATGTATAGCTCCTATGTTAGTAAAAATCACTTGAATCTATATCTCTACCTTCAGGTGGCAGGAATGTGTTCACTAATGAGTCTTCTATCAAAGGATCACTCGAGTTTAGTGAAAAAGCATTCGTTTCATTGTTACTATAAGATGACGATAATTTGCCATTAATACGATTGGGTAATTTAGTAATTTGTTTTGTGTTTGTAACTAAAGTGATTTCTTCTGGAGGAATATTATCATTAATCTTCGTTGTGGCAGAGTCTGTAACAAACCAAGCAGGAGTATTTGTTACTTTTGGTTTAGTATAAATTCTATTTTCTTTCCTACCTGTTACGATTAATGGAGTCAACCCAGTTTTGTGAAGTATATCCTCATCTTCTGCAAAATACAATGTAGTATGAACCAGAGTAGAATCTAAATTTTTATTTGTAACAGTTGTTACAGGTATGGCACTTCCTGTAGTTTCTTGAAATGTGATTTTTTCTTCAGGTGTTTCTGTGGTAGATTTATATAGATTTTCCGTTGTGGTTGATGGGGCATATGTATTTACTGTACTTTTAGTTTCATTTGAATTGTAAGAATGTGAATGTGTTGTTATATGATGTTCCAGGTCTATTATGCTTGATGGCTGTTTTGAATTATTTCTTTTTTGGTTCATTAGAAACATCTGTTGTCGAGTTTGAAATATTAATATTTTTGTTTGCAAAGAATTGTTGAAATAATTCTTGAATTGATATAGTTTGCACTTCAGGAGGACCAACTGAAACGTTACTAACTGATTTTGTCACAAAAGAAGTACCATTGTTCAGATGATCTCCTGTCTGCGGATATATTGGAGTCGTTTCTGCCCCAGATTTTGCTATTTCTAAATCGATTGTTTTGTCATTTTCTCGCAGATGTGTTGTAATTTGATCAGTTGTAATTTCGGGAGTCGTAGAGTTTTCTGAAGAATTTCCACTTGAATTAAAGTTTTCCACGGGAGAATTGTATGGTTCTTCAACATCTTCATCTAACCTTCTATGAGCCGGGAAAAAATTATGAAAAAAATTCGGTTAGATCATTGATATGATTCTTAGCTCCTGCATCTATATTTGGAGAATGGTTATTTTGAAAGTAATCGGATTGTCTTACAGTTTTTATGTCTGTTTTTTTTTAATTCAATATTAGAATGACTATTATTTAATTTGATAACTTTAATACTGGAGATGCCAGGTTTCCCTTGGTTATCTGAAAATGAAATTTTTAATTAACTATTTATATAGTTTAAAGCAAAAAATTGAATCATTCATTAATAGAAAAAGAACTTAATTAATTACTTAATCTTATTTTCCCAGTAAATCTATTAGCCGCTGTAATAAAAATTAAATATTTTTGTAAGAAATTATTTAATTTTCTTAATGTGAATTAACATTGCAAGATCTTTTGCAGCTTTGGAGAAAGATTTTCGAGTTTTTGAATTGGCTGCAAAAGCTTTGCATCTAAAAACAAACCAGGAAAAAACGAAATATATGCTTTTCTCAAGAAATATTTGCCAGGATACACCCAATATTACCTTAGGCACTTACACTTTTGAATCTGTGCTTAGTTTTAAATACTCAGGATCAGAAATTAATTGTCAAAATAATATCTAACCTGAAATAAAACAAAATTGTGTCTGCCAATAAGGCCTTTTACTGGTTAAGAAATCTGTTTAAATTACAATTCATATGCAGAAAAACTAAATTCTTGTTATATAAAACCCTTACCAGACCTATTTTGGTCTACGGCTCTGAAACGTGGACTTTGACAATATTTGATGAGACCTATTTGGGTATATTTGAGCGGAAGACTTTTAGGACTATTTTTTGAGGTGTTAGGAAAGTGATTGTTGGCGAAGACAGTACAACGCAGAAATTTATAAATGCTTTAAAGACTCAGGTATTATAAAATTTATTAAGATCAATAGATTAAACTGGGCAGGTCATTAATTTAGAATGAATGATTTAAACCGTGTAAAAGGCTCGTTTTGACAAAGCCACAGGGACAAAGAGGGAGAGGATCCAAGTTGCTATCCATAGACACAGTTGAAAAGATTTTTACTACAGGTTAAGTATTGGAGGACCATTATCACCCAGAGGAATGCATGGAAATCTCTCCGAAGGAAAGCTTTGGTCCACCCTGGGCTGTCGTGCTATTGATGATGATGGTGAATTTTAATTAATATTATCCTTTTAAATTTTCACTGCATTTTATTCATGACGGGGTGTTGCGATTAAATTTCTCCTGGGACGTATTTTTCACATAATTATGAATTTTGCGGTACCGAAGAATAAATTCAGTTACGCTAAAGAGTTATATATCACGACAAAAATTTCAGCGATTGATGAAGAAAATTACTTTAAAAGGTTACATTTATTTTAATACTTTTTAAAGTAATGCTCGTATATACTACATGAATTTGCTTCGTCCGAAGTTTCTTTTTTTTTTAGATATTGCAGATAAAAATAATTATGAAATAAAAATAATTATGGCTTATGAAATTAAGGTTTTTTTACTTGAAAATGTAATAAAAAAGTAAATGTAACTGAGCTCTCGAAAGTGACTTTCCTGTAGTAGCTCATGTAATCGGAAGGACGTGGGATTTTAGAAGCTCTAATAAAATTCGTCAAAGGTTATTGAGCTAATTGAAGCAAAATGGCATAAGGAAGAAAATAATGAAGCAAAATTGCTCGCAATACAATCGTGCTGCACTTACTTTCCCTGTTATTTTTAAGATTGTTAGTATTATTATAAACTTAAAATTTGAAATTTTGCCATACTTACTCGCAGTAATCTAACCATACAAACAGCAATCGAATAGTCTACCATAGAGGGTTGCAATCAAATATTCTATCAGTGCACTGATTTGAATTATCAAAATTATATGCATTTCAAATTATATTACTTCATGTATCTTATTTTTAAAAAAGGCCTTGATAAATTTAAATACATATATAATTTCCAAGAGGATATTTATAAATAAAAGTGGTTAATAGTTATTTTAGGATGATGTAATCAGTACTCACCACATTTGTATGACACCGGACAGCAATGACCTTCTGGTATGATAGGTTGGCAACCAGCTAAAGCTGGAGAACATTTGATCTTATCACAAATAATGGATCCACTAGAACAGTAGCAATTATGACATGAACGATAGTCTGGAATGACTTGACCTTGATGATACTCAACTCCAGCCAAGAAGCAAGTACTTTGATTATCTGAGGGAAAGACTCTTATTCAGTCTTTTATACATATTTATATTTATATAAATTTATTATTTTTAAGACGCGCAGTTTTATTGATAAAAGGGGACAAACAAATATGTCAATTTATATATTTCTTTTCACTAAAAATTTCAATACTCTTGAAATGCGTTAAATATTTTTGGTTTCTGCAAACATTGTGTTAACTTCTAACAATTAATAAAATCTTCGTTTCAACTTTATTAAAATCTAAAAAATGCCAACACATTAAAATTACGGTTATCAACTGGATTTTGTTCATTGTGAATAGGTTTTCATTAATATTGCCATTTGTAAAAATGCAGGAGGGACAGAAAGTGTTTACCTGTTCAGAAAAAAATATTCTTTAAAAGTACAAAAGATAGATGCATACAGTTTCGAACGTTTGATAGAAAAGATTTCTAAGCTTTTTTTTTTTTTTTTTTTTTATCTCATTTATAATATTTCTATTCGTTTACCAGCATTGGCATGCGGAGAATTGCCTTGAGATAGGCTTAGATATATAGCCTTAGGAAAATTGCCTTTAGGCTCAAATATATAGTCTTGTTATGAATAGAATATACAGTTAGTGTCCTTATTAAACCTACATTCTAGTTTTCGCCATGTGCTATGTGATATTGCTATGTCAACGAAGGATATTACATTTACACATTGCTTTCTTTTAATTCTGTCGTCTGTAATCTATAGCATGTTGTAATGATATAGAGCTAAATTATCTATTTGATATAGAGTTGTTGTGATGCAAGATATTTATGACTTTGCTGCACGTATTTTCAAGTTCTGATGCAGCATGTCGAGTTGATTTCCTCGTACTTTGAGAAAAATAATCAATGGATAGCAATTTTGAATTTTTTTCCCTAATTATTGTAAACCATTTGTGTAATATATATTTAAAATAATTAGGAAAAAAATGTACATATATTTGCGTATGTATATTTTGCAAAATGTACATATAAAATGTGTATATATTTTGTACTTTTAACTATATACAATCATTCCATAAATTAAGGATAATTCAGAATCACACAGAAATTGAACTCTAAAATAAAAATTTCACCTGTAGATTTAACACACACATCTTGAAGAAGAATATGCAAATTACAGGAAACCACCAGATGGCGCGGATAGTACGTCACAATGACGAGAGTGTAAGAGAGGGGTATATAAGGAATGGTGGTAAAGAAGTAAAATTGTTCACAAGTGCTTTAAAAGCCTTTCAGTGCAATAACCGCATAGTTATGGCACAAAGGAAGCATTTGGATGATTTTTTACGTGGTAGAATTATCGAACGACTGGAATGTGGACGTACCCAGCTGGAAGGATCCGAGGAACTTGGAATCGCCCAGAGTGTCATCTCCAGGCTTTGGCAACGATTCCAAGATGATGGTGATGTGAGTAGATGTTACAGCACAGGTCGCCCCCGAGTTACAACGCCGAATGAGGACCGGTATTTAGCAGTTACTGCCAAAAGAAACAGACGGAGCCCAGCATCAGACCTGTCTCGTCAGCTCTCTTCAGCTACCGGTACGACAGTTTCAAGGCAGACCGTGTACAGACGCTTAGGGCACATTGGTCTATGTGCTCGTAGACCTGTCAGATGTGTTCCACTTACCGCAACTCACCGCCGCCTGCGATTAACCTGGAGTAGAGAGCATGCATTGTGGACACCGCAACAGTGGTCTGGTGTGATGTTTTCCGACGAGTCCAGGTTTAGTTTGCAGTCTGATTCTCGCCGGACTTTCATATGGACAGCGCCAGGTACCCGTTACCACCAAGAGAACACCATTGAACGACACCGTTACGGTGGTGCAGGATGGCTCGTTTGGGGAGGAATTATTCTTGGTTCCAGAACTGACCTGCATGTTCAGAGTGTAACGATGACAGGCCACATCTATCGGGATGTCATTCTGGAACAACATGTACGTTTGTTTCGGGGCGCCATGGGTGCTGAATTTCTGTTTATGGATGACAACGCCCGTCCTCACCGTGCAAACATTGTAGACGAATGCCTTCAATTGGAGGATATCACCCGTATGGATTGGCCAGCATACACCGGACTTGAATCCAATAGAGCATGTGTGGGATATGCTTGGGAATTGCAGCCCGTCAACCCCCTCCCACCTTTCAACCGAAACTTCGGAGGGCATTGCTTAATGAGTGGTGTAATATTCCCCAAGATCAGATTGATAATTTGATACTCAGCATGCCTAGGCGTTGTAAGGCCCGTATTGCGTCGTCCGGGAGACATACTCCATATTAACCATCATACTAACCATGTTATACTGTTTTTTGTAAATAGGTTCTTTTTTGAAATTTGCTGCAGGGAGTAAAAATCGCAATTTTTATTAATTATGTCAAACATATAGCATCTTTTTTGCTCTTTACCTTTTGTTTAATAAATAGACTTTACAAATAAGTCAAATTTGTTTTGCTTCTGTCTCTTTCTTTGCCTGAACTTTATTATCCTTAATTTATGGACATGAGTGTATATATATATATATACAATACCTACTCACCTGAATACTGCGTGACTCCGACAGTAGTTGTAGAAACTGTTACTGTTGTTTCATCTGAGTCCAAAATGGTAGTCTTTTGAACTATAAAAAACAGTATATTTCACAATAAAAATAACGATATCAAATTTATTTTTTGTATAGCCCGTTATTATTATAACTGCTGATTTAATTTATTAAAAATGCGAGGCAAACAGCGAATAAATGAATTAACAATAACAAAATTACAATAATTGCTGAAGAATTTTGTGTGTATCTCATTATTTTTCAAAAGAATTCCCTGAATACACGTGATTTTAGTAACTGTTCAGTTTCTAGCAAAAGTTTTTTTAATAAGTTTCTTAAATTTTATAAAATTCGTCTCTATATTTTAAATTTCGGTTTCTTTAATTTTATATTAAAAGAATCCTTTGATTATCTTAAAAAATCGTTTAGATTTATTAATATTTCGTTTGAAACAGGGGGAAAAGTCGCAAACGAAATATTAATTATTTAAACTTACTGGAAAGCTTATTAGTATTTTTTCTAGAAATTTAGCTACGATTTTCACTATATTTTATAGATTTTGTTTGCTGTTTTGAATTTATCGCGGAAGTGAAATAAAAATTTGGTATATAAGGTTTTATCAAATGTACATCATTTTAAAATAATAAAAAATAGATAATGAAATAATTACATAATGAATAAATTAAATAATTACTAATGAAACAATTACATTAATGTCTCTCAAACATTACATGTTCTTTATTTCGAATAATTTAAGCTGATACTATCTTCTGAATGAAATATTATCGAAATAAAAATAATAAGTTGTGGAAACATCAACTCTGCGTCACACATAATTCAAGAACTTACAGCAGTCGTATCTGGAAGGGCAACAGGAAAGTGTGAATCAAAGTGAGGAGTACATCCTTCTATAACTAGATCACATTTCGGTTTTAGACATGTTGTCTTCCCTCTAATACAGAAGCAATATTCACAGAATGAGCTTGACAGCATAGCTGACCCATCGCCATATAATGTCCCATTCACTAAGCATCCTGAAAATAAAATAAACATTACTAATGTCGTTATACCATTTATCTTTATTTTTATTTATCATCTCCAAATACTTTCAAGAATTTAATTCATTATTGTTAACGTCTGTAACTGTTTGTTAAAGTATGGGCATCTGAGACTTCCACTCTTGTTGAATCGAAATCATGGGCCTATGTTTGTCACACCATCTCCTTCCTCAAGCTGGCTTATCATTTTACCATGTGTAAAATCTTCCAGGTGGTTTCTTTTAGCCATATTGCACGTAGGAATTCACTTGAACTAGCAGAGAATATCTGTACTAGCGCTTTTCTTTTTTTTCTTTATATTGTAGTCTTGTACTACGCACGATGTCTGCACGGGTTTTACATGCCTCATTATTTGTATACCTCAAAAAAATACAAATTTGTCATTTGCATTTTCTTCATAAATGTATCTTAAATTAAAAGAGCCTTCTACTTTTAATTCGAGTGTTACTTATTTGTTTTGATTGTTTATTATCATAACTTGGACTCTGATATGATATCATACCAGAATCTATGTTATGTTGGTATGCATTTGTGGAAACTCAGCGTAACATACAATGGACATTTCTATTGGTGACTTCCGCTGTATTTACTGCTATCAGAAGTGAAGCGGCTCAATGACGATTATAAAAACGTGTGTAAATCGTCTTGCATCGATAGTGAGACTGTTTGATAGGATTTTTTCAGGTTTTCACCCATACGATACGGTAGTACGAAGCATTTACCCCTAAAGTTCCAGAAGCTGTTGTCCTTCCTTATCGTTCGTTGGTGCATACATAAGTTGAACACGAGTCAAAAAACAGAAACAACAAAAAATTAAAAGCGAAATGAATATATACATGTTTCTGATAATTATATCTGGAGGTCTTTTATAATTTAGGAAATCATGATGGTACTTAGATTTTATTCTTATACTTCTAATAGCGTTTAGTTAAAATGCAGTTCAGATGAATTGCTTTTAAATAATGCGTAATTCTTTTAAAGTTGTTTGCATGTGTTTAGTTTCATAGAAATGAAATAATGAAAGATTTTCGTTTGTATCACAGAATAACTCATTTTAAAACTTTTTTTAACAAAACTGATAAATTATTAAGTAATAACCTATTTTCAATAAAATATAATATCATACATTGTATTGTTAATTATGCAATGTTATATAAATTGTTTTTGTATTAAAAAATCTGTTCATTTCTCCTTACACTATTAAATATAATTTCAAAATGCATTTATTAGAAAGCTTACCCCCAGGAATATCATTGAGCAATGGGATATCATCATTTGGTTGGGTGGAAGTAACGAACATTAAACTGTTTTCTTCAATATTATTAGTCGTTGTCGTCGTTATTGTAGTTGTCGTTTCTTCTTCCTTCTTCGATGTTTCGGGTTGAAATGTCGGTCTGAGATCAGATTCTGCACTTGTTTCATTGGGCTTTGGTTTTTTATCTGCACCTAAAAATAAATATATGTATTATTTTAAACTAATGTAATATATAAGCATATGTATATTACAAAAACACTCACACTATGAAGTTCCAGAGGGCCAAGACAGTCATTTACAAAACGGAGACATAAATATGGAAATATGTAGCTGTCTTTGCTAAGGACAATAGGCTCATTGAAAATTAGATATAATATACTCATTGAAATGTAATATACACTGAAGTGACAAAAGTCATGGGATACCTCTTAATATCGTGTCGGCCATCCTTTCGCCCGGCGAAGTGCAGCAACTCTACGTGGCATGGACTCAACAAGTCGTTGGAAGGAATATTGAGCCATGCTGTCTCGATAGACGTCCATAATTGTGAAAGCGTTGATGGTGCAGGATTTTGGGCACGAACAGACCTCTCGATGATGTCCCATAAATGCTCGATGGGATTCATGTCGGACGATCTAGGTGGCCAGATCATTCGTTGGAATTGTCCAGAATGTTCTTCAAACCAATCGCGAACAGTTGTGGCCCGGTGACATGATGCATTATCATCCATAAAAATCCCATCGTTGTTTGGGTACATGAAGTCCATGAATGGCTGCAAGTGATCTCCAAGTAGCTGAACATAAGCATTTCCAGTCAATGTTCGGTCCAGTCGCACCAGAGGTCCATGCCATGAAAAAACAGCCCACACTATTACGGAGCCACCACCAGCTTGAACAGTGCCTTGCTGACAGTTTGAGTCCATGGCTTCGTGGGGTCTGCGCCACACTCGAACCCTACCATCAGCTCTTACCAACTGAAATCGTAACTCATCGGACCAGGCCACGGTTTTCCATTCATCTAGGGACCAACCGATATGCTTACGTGCCCACGAGAGTCGCTGCAAGCGATGTCGTTCTGTCAGTAAAGGCACTCGAGTCGGTCTTCTGCTGGAATAGCCCAGGAAAGCCAAATTTCTCCGCACAGTTCTAACAGACAAGTCCCTTGTACGTCCCACATTGATTTCTGCGGTTATTTGACGCAGTGTTGCTTGTCTGTTAGAATTTACGACTCTTTGCAGACGTCGCCGGTCTCGGTCGTTAAGTGCAGGCGGTCGACCACTGCGCTGTCCATGGTGGGATGTTATGCCTGAAATTTCATACTCTCGGCACACTCTTGACACAGTGGATCTGGGAATGTTGAATTCCCTAACGGTTTCCGAAATGGCATGGCCCATGCGTCTAGCTCCAACTAACATTGCGCGTTCAAAGTCTGTTAATTCCCGTCGTGCGGTCATCATCACGTCAAAACCTCTTCACATGAATAACTTGAACAGAAATGAAAGCACTGCGCATTTATACCTGTTCTACGCGATGCTACTGCCATCTGAAAATTTGCATATTGCTATCCCATGACTTTTGTCACTTCAGTGTATAAGCATATGTGTATTACAAAAATACTCAAAATATGAAGTACCAGAGGACCAAGACAGTCCTTTACAAAACGGAGACATAAATAAGGAGATATGTAGTTGTCCTAACTTTGCTAAGTGACAATACGCTAATTGAAATTTGAATTTCGTAATTATTTTCTTTTACATTTTAAGGTTTTATTGCTTTATTTCTGTAAAATAAAAGTTGCAGTTTACAGGGTATTGGTGGTGGTTGTCGACTTTATCGTTCTGCCTTTTTTTAACGAAATTATATTACAGGAAGTGACAAAAAGTAATTGCATTTAAATGTAATATTTTTTTCATTTTTGTGGCTTAAAAGAACCAATTTGAGATTACTTCATACCATAATTTAACCGAAAAGTATTATCTTCTATCTTCAAAATAAAATCACCTAAAAAGTTTTATAAAATAACAGATAAATCTTCAATTCAGAATAGCTGAATAGTTGTTTGGAGTGATTGCATGAATCATTTTTGCATCTGTTATGCAAGACTAACCACCTGCCATCTTTTATAACAGTTTTTCCACAGTGCATCAAATTTTAACTCAATCAGCTATTCTGTACATATGCAAAATAAAAAATATATGAGTATTTTATCACTTCAAGTAAAAGTTTTAAAATGACTTACTTTGCCATCTGCCTTTCTCGATAATCTTTCTTAGACACGAAGATTAAATAGAATAAACGTATATATTTCAAACCACTTTTCCACACATTTGCGCTTTTCATCTCACTCAATATGATATGATGTACTCATGTTATTCTCGTAAATATAGCTATATGTTCGTAGCATTTCGGGTTAGTTTTATACATGTCCTGGACATTACAATTTCAAAACTATACATTTTCAATGATCTTATGTATTAGCGAGAATCTCTCGATCAATTTGTACTTAAAATATGTCAATTTTTTAATTTTTCACAGTTTACATATTAGAATTTTTAAATTGAAAGTTTTTAAAGAAAATGTTCATGAATAAAAGTGAAATAATTTGCCTGAAAAAGTAATTGAATAAAAACTGTAATTTTCCCTCGGAAATTCTTTCAGACTATTGAACGATGGATTATATAGATGCTATTCCTTTTCTTAGATTATTTATCTGAATTCAAGAATAATATGGACTTTGGCAAGATCTGATGAGGCCCATTCGGGTATATTTGAGCGGAAGATTTTACGGGCTATTCTTGGAAGTGTTAAGGAAAGTGATTGTTGGAGAAGACTGTACAACACAGAAATTTATAAATGCTATAAAGACCCAGATATTGTAAAATTTATTAAAATCAACAGATTAAATTGGGTTACTCATGTATGTAGAATGAATGATTTAAACCCTGTAAAAAGGCTCGTTTTGGCAAAGCCACAGGGGCAAAGAAGAAGAGCACCTCCCAAGTTGCTATGCATAGACGCAGTTGAAATAGATTTTGCTGTACTGAAGGTTAAGAATTGGAAGATTATTATCACCCAGAGGAAAGCATGGAAATCTTCTCAAAGGTAAGCCTCGGCTCACTCTGGGCTGTCGTGATGATGAATTCAAGAATAAAAATAACCATAATTACTTCACAATTTAAAAAAAAATGCTTGCTTTATTATTATTGATTTTCTGAGGAGAGACACGGTGAACCCATTGAATTCAAGGAAAAGGTGAAATATGCCACACCCTGTATTTGATCAAAATTGCTGTGGCACAAGGTGGGTGCAGTACCCCCTACAGTGCTATATGTATGCCATTCTAGTGGCGAATGGCTTAGGTTAAAGTGACCGGCATTCGAAAACAATAATCCTTTATAAATGTTATCGTAAATAATTATTTTAAATAGTTTTTCATGTTCATTTATTCAAATTCGGAAGAAAAAATATATAATAACCTGACATCATATAATAATATTGTATTACCATCCTTTATTTTACAACAGGATCTTATCTTTTAATATTTTATATTTACTTAATGCAGCATTTTTTTTTCTTGAAAATCTAACTGTCTCAAAAAATGCTTGCTTTATTATTATTGATTTTCTGAGGAGAGACACAATCAATCCATTGGATTCAAAGAAAAGGGTACCAAATGCCACACCCCGTATTTGTTCAAAATTGCGGTGGCACAAAGTCGGTGCAGTGCCCTCTAATCTATTAGTGCAATTTTTTTTTTTTTTTTTTTTTTTTATATCTGTAAGGAATAAACAATTATTAAACAAAACAATTGGAAAACTGTAATAAACAAATCAATTTTTTTTAAAAAAGGGTATTTTTCAGTAAATTACAAACATTCAACGAAAATAATAATTGAAACAAAATTGAACTAATATTTCTCTAAAGAAGAGTAAAATAACATTTTCTAATTACATTGAAAAATCTTTTATATAGTCCAATTTATCACACAGCGTTTCTATGTGTTTCAATAGAATGTTCTTCTGATTTCACTGACTTTCTATTAAAAGAAAAAAAAAAACCGCCATTCTAGTGACCGACAAATAATGAGAATAATAGCAACTATACAACCGTAAATTATACATCCCCCAGTAATACTTTCTGAAGCGTGAATGGAACCACAGAACCCCGCTACATCCTCAGTTTAATTTGTAGCCGGCCAACCAGCTATTTGAACCCATTCGTGCAGATAGAGTAAAAAGTAAACAACGAAAAAAAAAAAATTTGTCAAGAAAGATTATGTGCATGATGGCTGTAGTGCACCTTCTTGTATTGTTTAAGAAATGAAAAAAAGAATATGATCATCTTTCATTATTGCTATAAGTAAGCCACATTATCATCGCTTTGATCGCCATGTTTTACAAAACTAAACTTCCATAAAAGTACTCCCTTTGAGGGAAAATAACAGCATTTAGAATACCTTTGGAATTGTTCCGAAGTGGTATTTAATGGCCTGTCGGCTTAGGTATACTGTTTTGTTTTTGAAATAGCTACATTGCAGGTTTTTACTACAGGCTCACGCTTTCAAAATGGACGATGGACATTAGTGTTTTCAAAAATTGTGTAACTCACTGTAACGAAGAAAAATATGCGTGTCATTAAAAAAATTCTGGTTCACTAAAAAAAAATTTGTTAATTCTTGTCTACAATTCGTGTTGAAGCATTAAATGACTGTCTGGTATTCCGGCGCGTCGTCACTTTTTTTTTTTTAATTGTTATTATTTAAAAAGTCTGGGAGCAAACTTTGATCAAGAATTTCCAGTTTACAAACATTACACAAAACAATTGACAATACATACGTGTGTTTAAACTAGAGTTTTTATTTAGCTGACTTAATCAAAAGTTTTGGTTATTTCTATACTTTTTTTTTAATTTAACTTTTATTGTGATTTAATTATATCAAATTGTTTTGCAGAAAAATAAAATCTGAAAAAAAAAAAAAAATTCGAACTTTCGTTCAATTAGAAGGAATGTATAATTTTGTATCATATTGTCGTAGTTCTTCTATTGAATTTAAAATAAGATTCTTGGATATTAAATTCTTGAAAGAAATTTAAAAACATAATTATTTCGATAAAAATATACTGTCTTTGCTGCAAACATTTTTTTATATAAAATTTGATGCTTCTATGGTTTTATTAAGAAACATCGAGCTGTATTCGATTATTGAACACTATATGCAATTAATAATAATAATATAACCTATAAATACTAACGTTCTATAAATAAAGCATTCTGTTCACAGTTTCTGACATTTAGACTTCTATGACGTCCATAAAAAATAGGGAAATAATTAAATAATCGTTACGTCTATAGTTTTATTATAGAACGATCTACAGTTTTTTTAGTTTATACTTAAAGTCTATGGTTTTAGTATAGATCATTTTACTAACGATGAATACTAATATTCTCATAAAAATAAAAATAATATTAAAAGCAGCATTTTTAAATATAAAATATATTAAAGAAATTATCTACGAGTGTGAATGATAAATATAGTTATTGGAACTATCGTAACTCCTATAAGAATCGAAATCTGATCATGTAAGTCAATCGCCATTAACTGTATAGTTATTAAAAACTTTTGTTTAAGACGAATTTTCCCAATTTCATCTAAAATAATTTTTTTTTTTAAATCGTAGAATTGCGATAATGACATGAAATATTATACGGTATTACAAAGAATATTTATTTACATGCAATAAGATACAACTTTTCATCTGATCATTATAATTTCTTGCGATATATTATTTTCCCTCTCTATCATTAATTTTTATTGAGCTTTTTATTTTAAATTCCTAGACATGATTAGTTTTTCTTGCTCGTCATTAACTCTACTTTCATTAGAATTCGATCTTGATCAAATTAAAACATTGCTATCAGCCAAAAGAAAAAAAAAACATTAGTAACAAAAGAAAGTGAATCTATTTTCAAGGAGAAGACGGTAGTCTTAGAATAATAAAGGAAGAAATGACCTGTTTTGACTCGACCTTGCACTTGATTTTCCCTTACACAGTGTATTTAACTTGTCAACAACTGCGCAATCAATGTCCAATCGGTGGATTTGCGTGCAATTGAAAGGTAAAGTTTACTCTTGGATTTCTTTCTAATCACTATCTTGAACAATTCTGTTTCATCTTCTGAAGGTCACGACAGTGTCCTTCAATTTACGTGAAGGATGCGAAAGTCGTACATATGAATATTTCATTGAAAATGCGTTGAGATGATTCAAATCAACAAAATAGTTCAGAGTTCATAATTTCAATAAAGAAATATTTTGAATTTGAATGCAAAGAAATAAAAAAAAGGCAAAGAAATAAGAAAAATGTATGTTTTAAAATTATGCTGTATGTTTTAAAAGCTGTAATCATTACTGATCAATAAACTCAAACTCAAAGCAAATTCTATTTAAATTTCTTTTTTATTTATAAACATTTGCAAAAATTAATTTTCAAATAACATTTTCGTTTTTAATCTGATTTTTTATATTTTTTTTTTTATGATTTTGAATGATGAAATGTAATTAATAAGTCTTCCTTATTACCTTCGAGGAAATATGTTATTACAAGTAGGAAATATGTTATTATTATTTGGTATGCATAGCCAGATATAAATAAAATTTTCATTCATGGTACTTTTGAATGGGATAATATTTTTCGGGATTCATCTGAATAATACTTTTGTTTTCGAATTTTCTTTACGTGTGGCATCAAGGTGGGGTTATAAAAGTCAGTAAGCGGCTATATTAATAATTATTATCAGTAATCGTCAGCGGCAGCCAAAAATTCAAAGCAACGTTAAAAATGCTTGGAGACAATAGTAAATACCACCAGTAAACGATTGGAGAGTGAGAATATATCCTAGATCTTCCACAGCTTAGTTTATCGATCTTGAGCATGGCATGAGTATATTCCAAAGATATATGTGACACTGTGGACGTAGATAACTGCTAAAGAGGATATAGATCGAACCAATGCATAAACCACCAACGTCAAATGGCTGGGACCCATTCACCACGAGGCTTGACATCCTAAGTCTCCTGTTAGCGTCCGCTAATGCATATGGTCCATCTAAACACCATGCGACAGATTGCATGAAATTGGACAGCCTTTTATAGTATCGTTATCATTGCAACTGCTCCAATCAATGGTATCAGGATTTTATCTATGAATGAATCCAACTTTTGTCTGTAGATCAAAAGACGGCCGTGAACGAATGTGCTATCCCGGTGACCGCTACCGCCCCTTAGTGGAGTATCACAATTTATATAAATGAGTTGTTCTTACTCATTAATAATAGCATTCAGATATACGTGAGCAATACTTTATAGAAATAAACACTGTTTCTGTCGAAGAATCCAATTATTTCTGGCACACACTTTTAAAACTAGCAGAAAATAATCATTAATCATTTTGAAATTCACGATAATTATCTATCTACACATTTCTCATATTTATTTTTCTAATCAGTTAATGACAGTATAATTTTTTATTTGTTGAATCTGAAAAAGGCTGGTGGTTAGCGCGTTTGACTAGATGATATAAAGATCTAACTTTCAGTTCAACAAAATATCTGAACCAATTAATTCCAATGTTTATCTCTGAGATGAATGCTATAAATTATTAGACCAGAACATTCCTCCATCGAGTTTGAAGGAGGAGGGTGGAGAATGCGAACTCCTTAGAGGCTGCCCATGAAGAGTTTATCGCAAATTGCGGTGGCACTAGAGAACAGCGTTGACAAACTAGAGTGGTGATCTAATTTTAATGTAGTCAGTTGATGGGTTGGCACTTAAAAACTTGTATGCGTCTAAATTGAATAAAAAATGTTTCTCGTTTAAAAAACTGGCTCCCCACGGTCTGAGAACCAATAGTACATAACAATGATGTATAAAAATGAATGCCAAGACAATAGTCGCAACAACGAAACAAAAAAAAAAAAATTAAAAGAAAATGCAAAAGTAAAAAATTATATTGTAAGAAAAAATTGGAAAACTAAATTCCAGAAATAGTTGGTAAAAAACACTGGAGCTTGTCGAACAGTGGATAGTACAATTCCTCTACAAACCTGCAGATAAATAAAAAAATCATATAAAAAAAATTTCTATCTAAAGTTTATTTTTATTTTCTTAGTTCCAGGTATTTGACTTTGAAATTGTACGCTGGAACGACAGTATCCATAACAGGTTCTGTATTAGCTAGTATGGAAAACTGAAGGAGATCTAATGGTTGGCTATGTAGATAAGGAAATGATAATTGCAAAAATCATCATTTTAATAAAATATAGAGTAGTTAAAAATAGAGCAGTTAGATTGATCATGAACCAATTCCTATAAGCAGAAAATAAATAAAATTACATTTTTTTCGATGCAATTTTTATTTCTTCTCTAATATTTCTATAGCTTAAGATAAATTTTAAGCAAAGATTGTAAAAGTTGAAGAGAATTTGTTTGAAAATCGTTCCTTGAGAAAATTAAAATTTTGCGTAACTGTGATAAATATATATTTAAAAAGATTTTTTTACTACTTAATTATACACAAAAAAAATGAGATCATGAAAATGTTGTATAACACAACTTTAACTAAGAAATAAGATAATCTTAAAAGAAAAAGATCATTTCAATAGATCTTATGGGCTAAAATTATTTATAGGTGCTATTGTCAGTTATTGTTGCGTCATTTTATATTTTTATAGATTTCTAAAAAAATAATTATATATTAAAACTCAAATATTTGCATTTTATACTGGAAGAAAATTGTGATTCCTCCTATAAAAAATAAGAATTTAAGTAAAAGAAAGTTTAGTATAATGGATTGAATTACACTTGATATTTATTATAATGTACTATAATATCATACTACTGTAAATACTAAATTCTTTATAAATGTTTAGTTCTTAAAGTTAGACTTCAGAAGCAGAAAAGTTATTGTGTAATAAATCAAAATATTTAATGTTTTTGAATTAAAAAAATTCGAGAAATTCTTTACAACCTCTATCTCATATTTTTTTTTACTTTATTTTAAGGAGTAATTATTTCAAATTAGCAATTGGTTTTATCTGTCCATGCACATACTCTCTATTATATGATTAACGTCTTTCGCCATAGCAGTGAAGAGAAGAATTATTGATAATTATGTAATTTGGGGTAATTACTGTCTGCGTTTAACAATTAGTTTTCCCATATTCTTTAATTTCTCTTGAAGTTCAAATGTTCAGTTAGATTTTAAAACCCTCTCACAGTTTGATATATAATAGTACAAATTATAATTTGGATCCATGGACGATATATGGACACGTGGACATATAATTTGAGATAAAATCCACGGACGAGATGGAAAATCCGTAATTTAATCATTAATGATCAGGTAAAATCGCTGCTGGTGATGAGACCTGTGTGCTCTTACGACTCGGAGACAAAGATGCAGTCATCAGAATGGTACACATCCTCTCCTCGACCAAGGAGGGGCCAGAGTGGCTAGCGCTCTGGGCTCGGTACCATAGGTTTTAGTTTCGAGTCCCGGTGGTGCCATGGATGTTTCTAGTGGTTCGAATCCACTTTAAAACTGTAGGTCCCGGTCTGTTTAGCCTAAAGTTTGCACAAGATGACCGTAGAGCGACAAACCAAACCTCGACCAAAGGAATCACATCATGCAAATCTAGCACTAAAGTAATGCCCGTTGCGTTTTTGATAATGAAGGTGTGGTGCACCATGAATTTGTACCAGCTGGACAAACAGTTAACGGCGATTTGTTGTGTAAGTTCTGAAAAAGACTGAAAGAGGCAATCCGAAGAAAACTTTTTCTGCCAATTGACAAGAAGAATGGTTATCCAATGCTCCTTCCCATACATCGATTGTTATGCAGACATGGCTAGCAGAAAAGAACATTCCACTCCTCCACCAGCCTCCCTACTCACCGGATTGAGCACCATCGGATTTAGCAGCATCATGTGGTTCAACCCAAAATCAAAATGGACCTCAAATGTAACCGTTTTGACACAATAGAAGACATCACAACCAACGCGATGGCTGAACTTCAGAAGATGCCACAACAGGACATTACTGTTTCCAGCAATGGTAGAAGCGGTAGAGTAAGTGTGTGCGTTCGAAGGAATCTACTTTGAAGGCAATTAAGTAAATGTGTACTTATATTGTGGCAATAAAGAGTTACAACGAAATTCCGGAAACCTTTTGACTGCCCATCGTAAGTCTCGCCTAAGTTTTATTGATATATGCAATCATGGTTGTATATTGGAAAGAATAATCCGGCATTGCCTTTACAAAAGAATGTTGAAGGAAAAGTTTCGGAATTTTTAATCTATTAGGATGCAATCAGATATTAACATATTATGTATCACATAAAAACTATAAAACATAAGTGTATTGTTTGCTTAGATGAAAAGCAGAAAAAATTCGGGAATTACCATGATTTCTTATTTGGCGCATTATTCGCATTATGAAAACATTAATTGCATTATCTTTGCCGCATTATAAGAATATGCGTTACATGAAAATCTATTGTATAGGTTTCTATAATATATATTCTCATCATGTTTTCGTTTTTCCATTATACAAATAATCGAGATTAGAAATTCATATGAGTTGCAAAATCTAAAATACAATGAAAGTATTGAATTTCATGCAGACATATTGAAAACAAAATAAATAATACTTGATGGTGTATGAAGAATTTTTGTTACCCATAAAATCACGATAAAATTTAGATTGTTAATTCTGAGAAAACCACTGAAACATTTCTATTGTTGATGAAAGTTTATGCGAAAAATTTTTAGAAGATATTGATCGGGAATTTATTATACATATGTTCAGAGTTTTGAAAATCGTTTACTAGAATCGGGTTTTTTTATTATTGTTATATATTATCAAAACATTCGAAAGTTCTTTTCTGAAAAATGGGCAATTTGCACAAAATGGTATCTGCGAATTTCTAAAAGCTATTAACGGTCATTCACATGACAACGATTCCAAAAGCATCATGTTTTTGCACAATATACGTTTCGAAAATACTCACTTTTCGAAAACGTAAAGTGCAGTCAAGTGTATAGATAAATAATAATAGAAACATCATTTCCAAAAGTTTTGAAAACAAGACATTTAGAATCAAAATATGTGGAATCAACTCAGATTTTTTTCCTTTTTTTCAGTATTTTTTTTTTTAACTACATTTTAACATGATGTATCTATCTGTTGCCATGAAATTCTTAATTTTAAATTTATTTTTATAATAAGTCATACGCAAATATTTGTGGAATGATTTCCAAATAAATTGTTATTGTTCTTTTTTTTCGAATATTGTAAAACAGATTTTATAGAAATATAAATTAGTTTTGTTTATGTTAATTCTGAAGATTGATATTGTTTTAGAATTTCATTTATGTAAAAATTCATTTTTAAAATCTTTTACCTATGTTTGAAATGATAAAGATATCCTTGTCTAAACACTTTTTTAGCTGAAAAGTGTAAGAAATCAATATTTACTGTCTATTTTATATTTTTTTATTTTATTACTCGTCAAGAGTTATTTTCGTTGTACTCATTTCTTGAGATTTTGTTTATTGTTTAACTTATTATTTATAATCACAGATTTACAGTACACGAACACTGATTATTTAAGTAATCATTGATCTACATTTTTTTAAAGAAATTATTTGTTTGTTTGTTTAAGCTATGTTTTTTAGTGTAAATATTTCGAATAAATGTTTCACTGAAATACTTTGTTTTTTCAAATCTAAAAAGCTTGTTTTGAATTCACATGTTTATCTAGCGATTTTCCAATTTTATTTTAAAACTATATCAGTGTATCATGTGTAATATTGTGATTCTTATAGATTTATTTATTTTTAGATTTAGTTTATTTATTTTTAGATTTAGTTTATCAGATTAGATAATCTAATTTATCAGATTTTTTTTAATATCGTGTAGTTTAAAATTTGAATTATTAAAAATTGTAATTAAAAAATTATTATTATTAAAAATTGTAATTATTAAATTGTATTGTAATTAAAATAATTCTAAATGACATTTTCCGCTTTGGCACCGCTTTATATATATATATATATATCAGTAATCAGTAACTATAAATAAATCAGTCCAACTTGGTACTGGCTAATTTTCCACACGATCAGTGGTCAGACTATAGCTAGCTCACCTGACCTTAATTAATAATTTGTAGGAAATTTTTAAAAAGGAACAACCAAAATGAAAATTATGCAATAAAAATTAACATAATAAATTCTGTATTTAAGGTTTGGTTTCATAATAACAAAATCACCGAAAGTTGATAAAATTCTATCATTTCTATGCCAAACCGAATTAAACAGATTAAATGAGGTCATCGCATTAATTTCTGAATTTTTATATAGTTCAGATATATTTGTGATCCGAGAAAAATAAATGTATTTAACTGTCTAATTCTTTCTGTTTCAATTCATTTGTATTCTACTCTAACATATTTTCATCGTTATCAATCGTAGTCTATCATCGCTATCGATCGTTACATCATGCATGTATCCATTCAATTTGCTTGCATCTGTAATGACAAGCCTAATATTTGCATGGTCGCAAAGTCTGGATTTGAATGCTAAACATAATTTTTAAATAATATTAATAGAGACGTATTTTTCAAATCACTTTATAATGCAAATAGGTAAAAGTCTGTGGTAGGTCTTCTATTAGTCTTTCAATTCTTTTGTCTTATTACTTCAACGCACTGTTGATTTAGCGAGGAGTTGTCTGCACAATTGAGATGCAGATGGATGATATCAGTGAGTAAATATTTTGCTCTACTTCTCAAAGGCGTTAGAGGCGTATAACTAACTTAACCTTTATTTGTACCCGTCAAAGGCTCAACTACCGTGACAACGAGAGTTTAAAAATATCAAGCCCTAAACAAAACATTAAATAATCTTACGAAGGAATCCATTCATGATGAAGAAAAATTTGCATACATTTCAAGCTGGAAATAAATGTTTCGCTTTTGTTACATTTAAAAATAGCTTAGCAAAAACATTAAACGAAGCCTCTTGTTAATTTTATTCGGCGTTTTTAAATTATTTAATTTTGGTATTGGTAATTTTGAATTAAATATAAGGAAATTCATAACACGAATACAAAATTCATATCGCCAAACTTTTAATTTAAAATATTAAATATGAAAAAGCGATACATTATCTTAACAAAATATGTTGAAATGGTTCACGCTTCGGAGAAAAAAATTCCATTAGAATATTGGAAGCAACTACTTGAATAAAAAGAAATTCCATTATAATGTTGGAAACAAATACTCGAATAAAAATAAATTCCATTATAATGTTGGAAGCAACTACTTGAATAAAAAGAAATTCCATTATAATGTTGGAAGCAACTACTTGAATAAAAGAAATTCCATTATAATGTTGGAAGCAACTACTTGAATAAAAAAAATTCCATTATAATGTTGGATGCATTATAATACTTGAATAAAAAGAAATTACGTAACTTAATAAAATGGAATGTAAAAGCAAATTTATCCCAATGAAGAAAACGGCATTATTTGCTACTAAATCTATAGTCGCATATCAATGCTACTAACAAATTAATCTTTAAGAAATGATGTTTGAAATATATGCAATTTGATGATATTTGCTACTTTTAAATTATAATAATTCGTTTATAATCGTAAATATTATTATTATTATTTATTTTAAAATTTAAAAATAGATTATGTATCAAAAACTCAAACTATATTTCTTGGGAAAAAAAAAAAATTGGAGAATTGAATCAAAAATTTTAAAAAAAAGAAAATTATAAAATCAGTTTTGAGTTATTGATATAAAGTTGAAGGATCATTTAAAACTTCATATTAATCAGTTACATTGATTACATAGAATCAATTATACTTTTAAATTTTAAGTTATGCTTTATGCCAAATGTTACCAGCAGAAAAAAAAATCTAAGAAACGGTATGCGAGATTTGGAAATCTTCCCTGTTGTAACGCAATCTTTACAATATTTCACCTTTTAGCGAAAACAAAAAGAAAGATTACTTAATAATGTATGCCTTGTACTCTGGTTACATAATCCAGTCACCTTCACATCCATCTTATTGCGGATTGGACACCTTTCACTGCTTCCTTTCGCTCGCAGTTGTTAATCATTCCGTTAAACTGATCTTGACCCAAGTTGAAAAGTTCAACGACCGTCAAATTCCACAGATTTGCGAGATGCGGTTTAGGTGATGTTTAAACCTGCGACCGAAATTCCAGCGTTAGTGCTTTCTTTTTAGTTTAGTTTCAAGGATACTTACTGCAGACAAGTGACGGGCAACATGACCAACCTCTCTGGCCAAAAAGCACCCAGGGGGTGGGGCTGAAGCCGAAGGGCATACTCTTAAGTAGCACACAACTACAGCACGGATGCAGGTACAGTTTAGGCATGGTTCTGGCGTTTCCACCTGATCGCCATGAGCATACATACCGTTGTCCTTTATAAGCACATCCTGAAATATAAAAAAAAAAATTATGAGGGTCAAAGATTCAACTTTTATTTTAAAAAATGGTATTTTCAATCATTTTATTTTTTTACATTAAATTAACATGTGAAAGTTACTAAGGGTATTTTATTTTGGAAATTATAAAGCTTGTTATTTTTTAAGTCCTGTCAGATATCAATAGTAAATTTTACGAAATAAGTGCAATAGCCCCTTGATATATCTTGCTTCAGATATTCGTGGGTAGTTTTTAGTAAAAAAATTGTCACATAACTTTTAAAAAGTCTCAGTTATATCGCTTTTCCTTTCTACATTATACGAGGGTACTGCATGTATTTTACTAAGTAAATTTACTTTTTAAGCATAAATAATACAAAGTAACTTTAGTAAATATTCAAAATTGGACGACAGATTATATTTGAAAATGATAAAATAATATTTTTCAAAAAAGTCACTTCTAGTTTATGATATAAATAAATGAAATTTGTATGTTTAATTGGTTGGTGTTTGAATTCCTGGAGATTCCTAGCCCCGAAAGGCCGCATCTCCGGTAGAACAAGGTATGAATAATTGACTATCAGGTAAATTGCCCAGAATAATAGAAATTATTAAAATGAAACAGAAAAATACTAAATTAAAATATTCTGCGGTCTTTTAATACTAATATTAAGATCATAAATTTTAATTCCCTGTTTTTGTTCAATTCTCGGGGCTGTCAATAGAATTAAAGAAATTTTCCAAAATATGTGCTTAAGGAAGTCTTTAACATGTTTACTTAAAATGCGTGTATTTAAAAATAGTCTTAATACTATCTTCAATTTGTGGAGAATGAATAAATAATATTTTTTATGAGCTTTATGTATAATTTTTTAACTTAGAAAGTCAAAAATTATCTAATAAAAAAATGAAATTTTGAGATAGATATATTATAAATATTTTACATATGATAAATAATCCTACTGCGGTAGTAGCTTTGTTAAAATATATTATACATTTTCCTGGTTGGAACATTACTTTTAATAGCAGCTTTGACACTGAGGACAAATATCTTTTTCTGAAAAATTATTTTCAATACATATATTAACAAAGCATATTAAGTGTTAAACAATTAATTTTCTTGCGATATAATAATACATAAAATAAACAGCTCCCTAACTGGATTTTTCAGTCACTTTGCGTAGTAGTATGCACTATACTAAATTAAATGCAGAAAATACATTGAAATGATGCAGACGATGTATTCTATCATTGCGCTTCCTTATTCGCATGAAGTGACAGGAAGATAAATAGTGCTATGTTACATATGTAGAACGCAAAGAACTTGCACTGCGTATATGATATTGTATGTTAAAGGCTAAATGCATGTTGATTAAAAACAAAATACCTAACACAATACATATATATTTAACATAAATATTTAACTATAGACATAAATATTTAACAATAGTTAACTATAGACATAAATATTTTACAATATTTAGCTATTAAATATTTTACAATATTTAGATATAAATATCTAACAATATTTAGCTATAGACATAAATATTCAGCTATTGATATTTAGTAAAATTTTTTTTTTTTTTTATTATGAAATATTATATAATTACAGCATATAATAATTTTAAAAATTGTAAATTGAAGCCATTTTAGGCATTCCTTTTTTAAATTTTTGTTTTTTTGGCATCTTAGGACATAATTTTAATAAACGTATATAAGAAAATAATTAAAGAGAAAGTATCTTATTATTGTAAAATCATTAATATAAATAAGCTTTATTGCGTTTTAAAAGGCATTCCCGATTCCAACCTTTCAGCTATCAATAAGAAAATCATTTCATTATAAAATGAAGATTTACAAATAAATATTATTAACAAAATCCGATTCAAATATCTATTTTTCAACAAAATGTACTCATGCCACTATTTTAAGTTGGTAAAGAAATAAATTTTCACATCGTTGCATTATTAGTTCGACATTAGCATTTAATAGCATTCGCATATCAGACCTTCCTTTATTCAGTATCAGAAATACGTGTGAAAAAAAAAATTTTTTATTTTCATTTTACTGAAGACGTTGCCCTACAATAAGACTAACCATTCATAGAGACCATCTTTTAAACATTGTTGAATAAAAAATTCAATAAAATTGCAGTGAATTAAAAAAAAAAAAAGATGTGACAACTTTTGTGGAAAAAAATTCAATGCTCTGTTATCAATAGTTGAATAAAACCTATAATTCAGATACATTGCAGCTTTTTTTTTCTTTGACTTCATTTTTTTCCCAACAATGTCGTTACATTTTTTACTAATGGATCTTCTGTTATTCCGTTATGTTGTTCGAATTTGACTTTTGTTTCGGTGTTTTTGTTTGAACAGAAAGGTTGCGGTTCTGTGGACTGGAACATACTTCAATGTAGACCATTGTGTAAGGGAAAAGAAACCACTTACCGGGTGTCGACGTTCTTTCTGGAAGGCGACGAGTAAGGTCGGGAAACTCGAAGGCGGCTGCAAGGGAAGGTTACATATTACTAGGAGACATTGAAGAAACCAATACATGAGTTTTAAAATATAAAAACAATAAGATGCATGTAGATTGGCTTTAAACACTAAAGAAAAAGGAATGACAAGGACTTTTTAGTAATCTTCCTTTTGTCTAAATTATGAAAAGATTGCAGAAAGGACTTTATATTTTGTTAACTTTAACATTTATTGTGCTTAAATGTAGATTTAAAAAAGAAATAGAGGGAAACATATTCCTGGAAGGTAAATTTAAAAAAAAAAAAAAAATGAAAATGTTTCTACAAGGATATTTATTTTCACTTGTTTTAAAAGTGAGTAAAATGTGCTTAAAACATCAATTGCATAATACAAACAAATTATATTTTTTATGATTTTATAATAATATATTAATTATTTTAAACCATGCTAGTGCTCATTGCATATTTGTGTAATTTTCAACTTATATATTTTAAACAATTTCAATTTCTTATTACCTTAGTAATTTTTCAAAAGAAAATTCCTGTTATTTATATACTCTGAAGTGCCAAAAGTAATGGGATACCCCCTAATATCGTGTAGAACCTCCTTTTTTCCGGTGAACTGTAGCAACTCGGCGTGGCATTGATTCAAGTCATTGGAAGTCCCCTGAACAAATATCCAGCCGTGTTATAATTTCGAAAGTCTTGCCTGTACAAGATTTTGTGAACTAACTGACCTTTCAATCATATCACATTTATGTTTGATGTTATTCATGTATGGTGGTCTAGGTGACCAAATCATTCGCTAGAGTTGTCCAGAAATTTCCTCAAATCAATCGCGAATGAGTTTGTCCCGATGACATGGCATTTTGTCATCCTGAAAAATACCATCGCTCTTTGGGTACATAAAATCTTTAAATGACTGCAGATAGTCTCTAAGTAGCTAAACATAAGCATTTCTAATCAATGATTGGTTCAATTTCACCAGAGGACCCAGTCCTGCTATGTACAAATATCCCACACCATTATGGAGCTACCACCAGCTTGCGCAGTGCCTTGTTGACAGCGTGGGTCTATGGCCTCGAAGGGTCTGCGAACCAACCATCGAACCATCGATCGTTGGGTCGAACCATATCATCAACTCTTAACAGCTGGAATCGTCACTCTTTTGATCAATCCACATTTTTTCCGTCATCTAATGTCTAAACGATATGTTCACGAGCCTAGCAGATGAACTGCAGCTGATGGCATATTGTTAGTAAAGGCACGCGAATCGGTCTTCTGCTGTCATATCCCATCAACCCCAATTTCGCTGTACTGTCCTCTCGAACATGTCTATCATACGTCCCGCATAGATTGTTGCTGTTATTTGAGCAGTATTGTTTGTCTGTTAACAATGACTACTCTACCCACACATCGTTGATCTTCGTCATTAAGTAGAAGTGGCAGGCCACTACGTTGCCCACGGTGGTAGGTATTGCCTGAAATTATATATTCTCGGCACACCTTTGGCACTGTGAATCGAGGAATGTTAAATTCTATAACAATTTCTGAAATAGAATGCCCATGCGTTTAGCTCCAACTAGCTTTCCGTAATCAAAGCCTGTTAATTCTTCTAGTTCGGCCATAATCATGTCAGAAAACTTTTCACACGAATCACTTGAGCCCTGACAATTCACTACCCATTTATATATTTCTTACGTGATACTACTGTCATCTGTATATTTGCAAATAAATTTTTGTCCCATGACTATATAATAGTATTAGTTATTAATAATTTTTTATTCATATGAAATCATTTAATAATAAATGAATATAATTAATTATACAGTTTAAAAAGATTTCAGGCCATTATTATTTTTCAAATTTTATAGAAGAATTTTTTTCTTGGTGTCATTGCAAAATAAATATTGATAATGCACAATAATGTAATATGTAGTATATTTTTTCGCAAAAAAAAAAAAAAAAAAAAAAGAAAGAAAGAAATTTTCACTTATTTTAACTCTAAAAATTGATTTAAAAATTTAAATAATAAAATAATAAATCTCAACTTAAAATGAAATCAATTCATTTGCAAAGACATTAAATCAAGTGATATATATTTTAGATTATTTTAAACATATTTTTGAAAGCAATACATTAAAAGTAAGTTTTTAATGTTTTATTATGTCACAATGGAAAATTAATTTAAAAAGTTTATGATGAACTTTTAGAAGAGGTAAAGCACAGATTCATTAAAAGAAAAGGCTTATTTCAATTTAGATTACGGTATCGCAATCCAAACAATATCGTACTGTATTTTTTTAAGTTAGCATCTCATAGCATTACCTCCCAATCCATCTTATAAATCAATTCAAAAGGCTTTAAGAAAGAAAAAGTACATTGTAATCTGTAAATGCAATTGTTTAATATAAAATAATCCACTAAAAAGCGAAATCGAATCAATCGCATCAGTTCATGCTTTAATCTATTATTATCCACGATGAATGAATTTCGTTTAATGCCAGTACATCATCTCAATTCAACAGAAAACATTCACATTCCCCATGCTTCACATAATAAATAAACACATTTCATTTTTTAAACTATTCTTGCAAGAAAAAAAAAAATTTTAAATTCATATTTAAAACATTAATAATAGAGTTTTAGTTGCTCCCATCGCTTATCAAATAATCCCATCAGTGCGTGTTCATCCATCGGAAATGTAATCATATGGGTAGGTGATTACAACGCCCTAAGCCTTCTGTTTCTGAAACCTTTTATTTTATACCATGCCGGAAAGAATGGTAATCTAGATCGAAATCATCGACAGAACTGATTTTACACGCCATCTAAAGTTAGGTGTCAATGCTGTTGACCTTCATACTACAATGATGATGTTTTTATCGTGTCTCGGAAGTAATATTGTCTGGAAAAAATTCTCCCATTAGCTGTAATTTACTGTTCATGAAATGTTTTGCTTGAATTATAATTCCTCGAAAATTGAAGAGAGTTACAAGAATACTCTTTCTACCGCTAGACGCCTTGTAGAAATATAATTGAATGCCTTGAAGAACTGATGACAATCAGTGCGTAACAGTTCAATCAAGTAACGAAAATCCATGGCTAGGGTGACAACGGAGATCCGTTTCCCATCAGAAGAAAGCTGTAAAATAATGTATGTAACGATAATCCTTTTTAAAAATAATTTTTAGATTCTAATCTAAATAGTTTTCAACTAGAGTTATGAGCATTTTTTCTGAATTTCTAAATCCATTAATTCTTAATATACAAGTTTAAATTTATCTCACAAGTATTTGTATATTTTTTTTTAACTTTTTGAATAAAGGATGAAGTCATTTATTATAGATTTTTCAGGCGTGAAAAACTTGTGAACTTGAATACGTGCGAAAAAAAAAAAAACCTATCTTAGCGAGACGGAAATGACATCTGATCGTAGTTTGGTTTAGTTTGTCGCTCTACGGTCATTTTATGGACACTTTGGGTTAATTAGACCGGGACCTTCCGAACCATTAACAAACATCCATTCTAATCTTAGCTATCACCATCCAAATTGCTCAAACTCAAACAACAGATTTAACCACCCAATTTAACCTGTTAAACAGTAACCGTAACACAAACAAAACCAACCATCAATTAAATTTTTGCTAAACAAAGACTTTTAAAATTTTCTTAAAGCAACTTACTAATAATCTGCTATTTAAACTCACAACTAACCACCCAGTAACCCGTGATTATCCTATCTCAAGCGTCTACTCCCACACTATATCCTAGACTTCATAAGAAAGAAGCTCATAGGCTGTGACTTAATTCTTTGAAAGACTCTCAACAAAAGATCAAGGGACTTTTCTTTTTAATTTTTTAATTTTTGTTTTATTAAATTTTTTTTTTTTTTTTTTTTTTTACTTAATCTCTTTTACTTTTTCATAAAATTAATTTTAATTTAGTTTACTTCAATTGCCTTGGTCATATCACGTAATACGTAACTGTTTATCCTATCTCAAGTATCTATGACCGCAATGTATCCAAGACCTTATGCGACAGGCTACTTCGCACCACACTCACACACATGGATTTGTCTTTCTTTCTCTCTCTCTCTCTCTTTTTTAAATTTTAAGTAAATGACAAGCAATAAATGTAAACTTCGTTATTTTTAATTATGATTCATTCCTTTTCTTAAAAACTAAATATCTTCAGAAAGAGATTATTGTATCTATCTGATATGATAAAAAAAAGTGAAGAACTATAGGTTGATTGATTGGTTTGGGTTTTATGGCATAAGGCCCAGATTTGGCCATGCTACACCAAATAGCGGTGTTTTTTTTTTTTTTTTAATTCTGGTAGAATTTAATGGTTAAAAGATGAAAACTTTAATGACAAGAACAGGTAAAATTTAATATCAAGCAATTAAGGAATTAAAATTTTGATATAAAACCTATTAAAATTGTTGCTGGTAAACATTGTCAATTAAAAAGCAAGTAAAAGACACTGACGAAAACAAGATAAAAAGAACTATAACTGCCAAAAGTTTCAAAAGTAAATTGATTATCATGTAGGTTTCAAGAACATTTACAGCAAGTTATTTAAAACTGTAAATTTTTTTACCAAACTTGGCCATTGAGCAAACTAAAATAATTTATTTATATGGTATACGATTCCTGAGGGTTTACGTGTTTCGTTTTTTTAACTCAGAAAAATGTACAAATTATCTTGAATGATAACGAATTAAGGTGTTTTTATCCCTGGTACAAGTTGTTTTAAGGTTTTTGACTGCAGATACTTGCGATAAACTCGTGATATTTTTCATGATGTCAAAAACTTATTAATTATTTTGAAAGCATCGTGATCTTCTGGCTACTGAAAAGCTCGTAAAAACTGGTTTCATGAGAAAGTTTTTCAGAGATTGTCTCAGTAAGTTATATATTAATAACCTATAATTATGAAGGATGTAGTAAACGTATTAACTGATAATAAAAAAATCTGTAGATACACATAATGAAATAAATTCAGCTAATAGTATAACTACAGGCGTGCAACTGGTATGAAAAGTCGTTATTTTTGTTAATTAGTTTAATAATTTTTTCGAATAAGTCCCTTATTGGTAATTGATGGATTCGAAAACATTTTCTTTTTTTTATTTACTCAAAGGACGTGACTCATATAAGTCAAAGTGGTCCAAGAATTATAAATTATGACGGGTTTTTTTTTTATGATAACACATTCGTGCATTCTTCATTATATAATGTAAATGTGATGGAAGGGGTACAAGAGACTAATTGAGAGACTGAAACTAGAAAAAAAAATGGCAGAATGAACTATATATGACCAAGATACTAAGAAAAAAATGTTTTTATGGAAAAATATGAAAAACAATAATTATGAGTGGTTAAAAAGAATACATAATGTGAATGCATCGTTAATTTTCTTCTACTTTACTTGTTTAATATCAACCAATTACGTTAAACTAGAATGTATTTACAATTTATCATAGAGGTTTTGTATTTTATTTTAGTGGCGTTTAGCATAGTATTATTGGAGGAGCCTTTAACATAGCATCATTGAAATGTCTTTTAACATAACATAACATTTTAAATATATATCTATGTTTAAAACAATATAATATGCATCTATATACACATTTAAATAAATTGAACCAGTTATCCATCAATTAAAATACAAAATACTAAAATTAAGTAATATAAATTTGTTGATTTATTTTTATATTATATATTATTATTATTATTATATTATATATTACTATTATTATTATATATTATTATTATTGTTATATATTATTATTTTATATTTATTTATTTTATATATTTACTTATTTTTTTTTTCTTTTATATAATCTACATTTATCTACAAAACGTCGTTTCTTTGCCAGTTTGACAACACTGCAATGAATTTATTGAAGGGATACAATAAATAATAATAAATAAAAGTAAAATATTAATATCATAGCAAACTAATTGTTACTGTAATTGAATTTTCATACCATAGGGTTATATTTCTGATGGGTAATTAAAAAATAACTCAGGCTTTTAGTTTTTATAGTGTGTAAAATCTATTGTGAGAATATTATTTTGGAGTGTAAAATCATTAAAAGCAAATGTAAAAGATGCCAGATTTTTCAAGCTGTTATAATCTTTTAAAAATTAATGTTATGGCTAGGGTAATATAAATTCCACTAAATTATCCACTGTCGAAACATTAAACTGGAATTGGGAAATTAAGAATGATTTATTTATCTAGTAAGCCCTCGTCACTTTATTTAAAAATTCCTCTCTTGTTTAAAATTCTAGAATATTTTTTTTAACATTTGTTTAAACTCTTTATATTTTACTGGAGGATACAGTAGTTGGTTAAAGTAACATTAAAAACTTAAAAAGTGTTTTCTTCTATTTTTAAGACATTTTTGTTCTTGTTAAACATCGGTGGGCCTCGTATTCCCCTTATGTATGCCACGAACAGCCCACCAACTTTAACAGCGTCTTACCTTCCTGGAAGATTTATAAAAATAACTGACATTTATGTTTCGTATGAAAGCAAAACTGGAAAACCATCTCTTTGCAATGCAGCCTAACAATCGATGGGAAAGCGCTTTTTACATACTTTTTATCGCAATTTTCCATTGAAAAAAAAAAACAAATTTCGAATGATCTAAACTCTTCTATTTACAATCAGATGAATATCATGAACGTATCTCAAAACCTTTGCAGATCGCATTCGTTGTTCATAGTAGGTCTAAATATTAACACATTGAAGACGGTTTGCAGTGAAAAGTATATGGCTTGAATTCCAGCGTATTTTTTTATAAATAAGTATAATGTGTAATATTTTTGAATTGTAATAATTGTTTAATATTTTTAAGTGTTTAATATATTCCAAAACAATGGTTGGCATCTCTGGAAATGTGGATTTCCGTCACGAACAGATGAGAAATAAAGACGGGAATTCACGTCTCCCGTCTTCAAAGCGTTAAATGGCCTCAAAGCATTAATATAAATGAACGAATATTCCGACTCAACGGGGCAAATTGCCCAACGTCGGAAGGGCAATGGAGTTCCTACGTTTATGAAAGCAATGACTGCAGTGGAAACCACTAGCGGATTCGAATCAGAGCTCTTCTACAGGTTCCTGAGCTCCCCACTGGACCACGAGTTGGGCAATTTGTCCCGTTGAGTCGGAATATTCGTTCATTTACATTAATGCTTTGAGGCCATTTAAAGCTTTGAAGACGACAGACGTGAATTCCCGTCTTTATTTCTCATCTGTTCGTGACGGAAACTATTTTTCCAGAGATGCCAACCATTGTTTTTGAAATATTAAACACTTAAAAATATTACAAATTATACTTATTCATAAAAAATACGTATCATTCGAAATTAGTTTTTTTTCAATGGAAAATTGCCAATTATTAGACATAAATATATAACTGTTAATATTTCCTTTCAAAGGATTATTGTAATGGGTCAGAGAGTTAATCATTCGAAGGTCAAAAGTCAAATTGACCTCAAGTGCTAATGTCGAAAGAAGTGCGTATGCAGAAAAGTTACCATCAACACGGCAGCTGAAAATTCATGAAGACTCAACAAAGGAATCCCAGAATTTTTTTTTTTTTTATAGTAGTAGTAGTAGTAGTAGAACTTCTATTTAAAAAGCTATTAAGATACATAGAAGATAAGACGACAAATTGCCAGCTTATTAATGAAACATAATGTATAGAGCAATGAGATAGTAGTATAATAGACAGTTTCTACCCTTTCCGAAAAGAAAATATTATTTCAGATTGTGTTTTTGTTTTTGCCCCCTATTGGATCGGTTTTGATGCTAGAAAATGTCAAACCGGTTTTAGATTTATTTATTTATATATTTTTGTTGTTATGTAAAAGAAGCAAATTTTTGTTTTTCTTAAACAACTATAACAAACACTTCAAATGCGGAAATCATTATCTTTTTTTCTGTGTATATATATATATATATATACATATATATATATATAATAAATTTTTGCATTGTTCTTATTGTAAGATTGAACGATATTTTTAAGCAAAATGCCGCGCCTTTGTTTATTTTTTTAAATATTTTTTAATATTTGTTTTTCTTTAAATATTTGTTTAATATTTAAAGAAAACAAATATTAAAAAAAAAAAATATTTAAAAAAACAAACAAAAAACAATAAAATATCGTTCTGTATATATTTATATTCCTTCTTATCAGCTGTATATATATATATA
>BPLR01004841.1:0-48998 GCA_021605095.1 Caerostris extrusa | reverse complement strand
TATGTTTTCTGAACAACAAGTCTTCGTTTTTCGAAATATTGTTGATGAATAAGTTTCATTTTTTTTTGTTGGCTATGTGCCCCGCGATTTCACTTTCCCTAAACTATAAAGCATATAGTATATACATACATATATATATGCGTGTGTGTGTGTGTATGTATAAGGTAATGTGTATGAAATGGAATATGTATGCAATGAATGTAATTAACAATAACTGAAGAACCGTGTAGTTTGTCTATATCTTTGCATTGTTTTTTGTGTTCAAAAGAGTTTGGTACTTATGCATCACATGTATAGTTTCTTTAAGTTTGATATCATAATATTTACTACAAAGAGAATTAAATCATTGCAATTAACATGTTTAACTTATTTAGATGCAAAAACACTGTTTAAGTAAACTTTGCTACAGATAGTATGAATGCATTACTTATTTTACACAATATAAAACAAAAATGTAATACACAGAAACCAAAGAAACTATTTATATGTTTAAAATATTTAAATAATACTAGATCTTAAATAGCTCAGCGTCGCTCGGAAAGTCATACATTTGCTCGGGTCCCAATGGTGTCAGGTTTGTTGGTTCGAAATCCGCTTTAACATGACTACAAAGCCTGGCAACACAACCCTTTAAAAGTAAACATCACCTCTGTCTGAAATTCGCCAGTTGAGTAACGCACGGCCCCCACCATGGGGCTGTAGCGCCAATAGAGCAGTTAAGAAGATGTAATATTAAATATTCAGTAAAAGTACTAAAAATTATAAATAAATTAATAAATGGTCTTTCTTTTAAAAACACCCTCTGTCTCCGGTCAGCAATAAAAATTTAGTAGATTACTTCCAGCTTATATTTAAAAATTGTTTGGCTTGTATTCTTCATTAATAAAATAACATATTTTTGAAATTAAAAATCAAGTGGAAAGGTAAATAAAACATTATTATAAATGTATATATGTATCATACTACTACACTAATTAAAGCAGAATTAATACATATTCAACTCCACTATTATAAAATAAAATGCATTATTAATTTAATTTAAATTTTAAAATTTTAGCAATATACAATTATACAGAATCAATTAACGAAATAAGAGATACTTAATTTCAGTTCATCTGTTTTCTATAATACCATTCCTGTATTAAGTTCAGTAGATTTGATTCCGCGAATCTCTTTAACAAGCAATCTGTTGACATTTCAGAAATGCGAAGCCGTAAGTGAGCAACAAACATTGTTCCATTTCCTAATGAATGTCTTTAAAATTAGAGTCTCGCAAATCAAATCTTAGAAAGAGAATGCAGTGTTAGCGTTCGTGAGAGGCAAACTCGTTTCAATTTATTCATGATTAAGAATTAATTTGATACAATCTAAAACAGCTACTGATGCCGCATCTTTGCAAAAGGTTATTAAATTGTTTTAAATCACAGAAAAGCCGTGTTGATATTGCGATGAATAATGAGAATTTGGTTTTATTCAATTAAGGTGATGGATAGTTGTTGTTTAGGTTTGATTTTTAACTTTTGAAAGCTTTGGCCTCTGGTGTTGAGGAAGAAGATAAGTCAACAAAAATGTCAAGCATGCTTTGACAAACAAGTTTAAAATTTTACAATAAAGCCAAAAGCGGGGAGTTTATTTTCGTGAGATGGTAACTACTTGATTATAATTAAGTAAACTGCTTTTAAAGATATTTTTAGTGTTTGTGAGATGTCAAACTCGTTTCAATTTATCCATGTTTAAAGAAATAATTTGATACACCTAAACAGTTACTGATACCACATCTTTGCAAATGTTATTAAATTGTTTAAATCGCAGAAAGTCTTGTTGATATTTGTGATGAATAATGAGAATTTGGTTCTGTTGATTCTATTTAATTAATATGATGGATAGTTGTTGTTCAGTTTGATTTCTTAACTTTTGTAAAACATGGTGTCTCGGTACTGAGTGGAAGAGTAAACAAAAATGCTTTGACAAACAATTTTAAAATTTACAATAAAGGCAAAATGTTGAAACTTCCTTTTTGAATTGGTAATCACTTTATAGTAATAAGGTAATCTTTTTTTTTACATATTTTTATGATATTTATGCTAGTAAAAGTGTCTGTAATACAAATTTTGGGTGATTATTTTAATATTTATGTGTGTTATAAATTACAAGTAATACGGATTAGAGAAATGACGTTGACAATTAAACAATAATAAATTAACCAATTATTTAAAAGATGGTATTTAACAGATTGTCATTTTAGGTATCCATAGACTTGAACGAAACGTAAATATTCGCCTTTTTCGGGCTTCTGTACATTCAGGGAAATTATTTCTTGGTGAAACTTTTTAAACTTAACTTATCGGAAACGGCTTGACAGTCAAAGTCACGATGTCATATGGGTGGTCTGGCAGAGAAATCATTAGCAAATGAAGAGTTTGCTTCTGCGTTTATTCCTTTGTTTTCACTTTGGAATATTTGAGTAACAAGAATCTTTTTGGCAATTAATTTAACTGTTCAATTTTGTACATTAGAGTTCTGTTCAGCAATAATATTAAGAGAAATTAGAGAGACAGAAAAACAATCGTAAGCACACTCCTGTCATTTCAGAGACTATTAGACGAAATATAAACTTCAATCACACATTTTTTTCAGTTAAGACTATGACTATGCGAATAGCGTAATTGATAAACTTTTGTGTGCAAAAAATGAGACATATTCATCTTTTTCTCATCATTTTATTGCAGTGGCTTTGATTAGAGTAGTCATTTTTGTGCCATTATGAATACATGCTCAGTTGCAGAAATGTGTAATAAAAACATGAAATATAACTAAACCCATAACAATAAAGTTTTTAATTTTAATTTTGTAAAAATTTTAAGTAAAAAAAACGGTTTTATTTGACAGTTACTTTTCTTATGGGATATCCTCATGCTAATGGGCCCTATAAAAAAATTTAATTCTATTGTCCATACATCAGTAATGTACGGATAATTATTTTATACTACGCTATATTTTATTTCATTATGCAACTATATTATACCAAATAATTAAAAAAAAAAAAAGGATGCAGGACATGATCAAAATTCAACACAATCTTTCCTTCAGTTCGAACTAAATTATTTATAAACATCAAATGAAAAGAATGATATTCCTAATGGAATTCTAATGGAATAAATTATTCGGTTAATGACATTAATATCAAAGATTACAGAAGCACATTTAAGGAGAACAGTAACAACGGTAATTAAGTTATGGCTTGCAGCGCCGACCACCATACCTTACTGTCTGTATTCCTTGACCGAAACGCTAATTTTTTATGTAACTTCACTTCTCTGTTTTTGATGAATCTCTGATTTCTCTAAAAGCATCTCGAAATGTAAAGTTGGGCAGTTATGCTTTGGACCTTCTTTTTCAGCGTAATGTGAAATTGTAATAATATAATAATAATAACGAGAGAGAACACTGTTAAAAGTGTGTCTTGTAATACTTCAGTTTTTAAAACATTACATTTCGGTTTTATGGATAATTATGCGATTTTTATGTCATCAACAGGAGCATTAAAACTGTTTAATTATATATTTTAGTATATATTACGTTGGAAAAGAATTGAAAACCTTGACTCATAACGATAAAAAATATTGTGTATCCTATAAACAAAAACAACAATAATAAGAAATTAAATTGCCGTTAAAATTGTACTCTAATTTAAATTTACATCAGTAAGTGTTGTTTCGCCATTCTTACACGAGATACTTTACTAAATTTACAAGGACAAAGAAACAATATATATAACACTTAAAAATAATATAACAGAAATAATAAGTGTATTGTTGCTGTTATGACTCGTCCTCAGCGTCCTGCAGCACGGGACGGAGGACATCCCATGTCCAGTCTATTCATTCCTGGAAATAAAGGAACACCTGATAGAAGCCTGATTGGACTCAAAGTCGCTGAGGAAGGAGGGCAGCGCTTCTTCCTGAAAAAACTTTTTTTTTTATGAGGAACTATGCATATTTACTATCGTATGGAAGAAAACCTGTAAAACTCTCCATCAAACCTGACTAACTAGGCAAGACGCTGAACATCACAAACGCCATCGAATCTCCTCACTTTTGAAACAACGTCTACGACAATGCCGCCAGCGGATTGAACTAGCCCTCATGTTCACCAGTGGCACACGTTACTGTTGAACCACGAGTCGGGCATAATTAATGCGCAACACAAATTACTACTAACAATGAAAAATTTCTACAAATTCGTTTTTAAAGTTTAATTGCATGCTATTGGTTTTATTTCATCAACAATACTATTAATTAATTTACGTTACATTTAATCTCTGTTAATAACAGGAAACATTGTCAGTTCGAGTTTACGATAGTTCCAGAAAATAGTTGGTAAATATATCAATTTATTCATTTCTTTTGATATTGAAACAGTTTTACGTTCAAAGATCGCGAAGGCAATGAGAATGTTGCTCTTTTTTGTGTGTCGTTATTAAGGAATTATTCTAATTGTAAAATAAATTTTATTAATTATTTGCAGTTAGTCTCTTAAAATGAAAAATATATTTTAATTTTATTGATACTTCCATATTAAAAATTTTAAATAAATGTTATTTTTTTGTCACTCATACGTATTAATAAATCTTTAAAGTTAAAATCAAAACGTTATCGTTATAAATCGTTATCGTGTTTATCGTTATAAAAATCACAAATCATATCAAATACAACAAAATCAAATTTATGTGCGTACATATTTACATTTATTATGTAAAAAAGTTTACAGAGTATTATATTTCATCAGTCGTACCCCCTCAAACTGGAACGAATACATCGATAATCATATACATTTGGGGGATCATCCTACATTCTTGAAATCAACAGAAAAACTTTTTGAATCGCAAAAACATGATCATTAATTGCGCATTGGATTTATGCACACCAATCATGCGCATTGCAATTATTTAACACACTGTCTAATCCAGCTCAGAAGCAAAACACACGAACCACTAAGCCACTCTTGATTCATGTAGAAAATAAAACTCGAAAAGATGAAACATAGTTTCTTTAAAGATGATTTATGCATTACATTACGTTTCACAAAAAAAAATATTTTATTTACAGTATCAGGTACAAACACCCTTTTAACAACATTTTCCCCCACATCAGTTTTAAAGATCAATAACAGCATTTCATATATTCAGTAGAAATTAGCCATAAAGTCGGCAAACATTTTCATGGCGTTATAATAGCCTAAAGAGGAATTACCGATGCAGAGGTATGAAAAAAAGTTTGTTCTATTCCCTTTTATTTATTCGAAACTATTAAGAACAGAAAGACGGTGCACCTCTAAAGTAAAGAACAAAGAATGCAAATAGCACCCTGAGGATTTAAAACGCAAAATTTTGCTCGTTTCGGATTTCTTGGAGCAAGAAGAACATTTGCTTTTCTCATCAACTTCCCAAAAGTTGAGAGTTTTTGAAAAATAAATACGCGCTTTATTTGCCCAGAAAAAGGACTCACGGCACAGAAAAATTTCCTCTTTTCAATTGCATAAAGACTCATTTTAAGTTAAAGGAGCTGGTAATGAAAAATATGTCGAAAGAGTTTAATGAAAAGATTTAACTTTCTTGTTATATAAAAATCTGTAGAAATAAATGGATATTTTTTTCTTAAAAATCTAAACAGGCCTTGTCGAAAAATTGTTTGCAGTTTTCATTAATGTGTAAATCGACCGAAATACTTTAGAAATAATTTTTGAGGAGTGTTTACTTTTTATACATGTAGCGAAAAATAATTTTGCTCTCATTTTAGAGAATGAATTATTTTCGTTATAATTTTTAATTACCAAGATCAAGTGTTTAAAATAATATGCAGCGAAGATAATTTAATTTTACATATTTAAATATGAAAAATTGAATATAAATTTCAATATGTAAAATTGAATATATTTCAAATATGTAAAATTGAATATATTTTAATATGTAAAATTGAATATATTTTAATACTTTAAATTTGAAAACTTAAATTTGAAAACAAATTGTTTTGAAATAATTAAGAAACTAGAGGCTATAGTTAAATCTATAATATTTTATTTCTAATATTTTCCCTATTTAAATATAAATCTGGTTTATAAATTTAATTTAAAATACCTTTTAATAAGTTATATAAAATCGTTTTAGTTACAAAATTTGAAAAAGTTTCCTCTATAATTAAATTCTCATTGAAAAACACCTAACTTCCTGGCACTACAGTCTATGACTATGTTGTTTACTGACAGATTCCGAAAACAGGAGAAGTTTCCTTTATACGGAGTAGGGTTGTTAGTCCCCGCTCTACAGCCTGTATCTGGCGCTACAGTTCAAAATGAATTCTGAGTCACTACAAAATTCATGGCATCACTGGGACTCGTGCCCTAAACCTGTGGCACCAAGCGCCAGAGAACTAGTCACTCGCCCATCGGTATTTTCATATTTTGTGTAGAGTATGCTAATATTTGTCATTAATATGTATTAATAAGCCGTTAACGCCAAATAGAAAACTTGTATCTGTCCTTATAAATTCCCAAAACTTATCAAATATAATAAAGCAAAATTTTTATGTACTTAAATTTGTGCATTTATCATGTAAAAAGCTTTACAGAATAAAAGAAATATTTTACTATATTTCATCAGTCTTACCACCCTCAAAATGGAACGAACACATCAATGATTGAATACATTTGGGGATCATTCCATTTCTCAAAATCAACGAAAAACTTTCTGAATCGCAAAATCATGTTCATGCTTTGAAATTACCTTAAACGTGGGTTTCAAAATGTCTACTCTAGCTCAGAAACAAAACGCACTAACCACTAAGCCACTCTTGATTCTTGTACAAAATAAAATTCGAAAAAATGGCTTCGTTGAGCTTTTTTATGCATTAGATTACAAAAAAAATATTTTATTTTCAGTATCATGTACGAAAAACTCTTTCACAAAATTTTACCCACATCAGTTTTAAAAATAAATAACAGCATTCCATGCATTCAGTCGAAATTACCCGTAACGTCGACTAACATTTTTATGGCGTAATAAAGGCCTAAAGAGCAATTAACGATGCAGAGGTTTGAAAAAGTTTGTTCCTTTTATTTATTCGAAACTATTAAGAACAAAAAAGACGGTGCACCTCTAAAGTAGAGAACAAAAATGTTTGAATGTAAATAGCACCCTGAGGATTTCGCTGTTCGTGGAATTTTGCCCGTTTTGGAGATCTTGGAGCAAGAAGAACATTTGCTTTTCTCATCAACTTTCCAAAAGTTGAAAGTTTCTTGAAAATTAAACACGTGCTTTATTTGCCCAGAAAAAGGGCTCACGGCTCAGAAAAACTTCCTCTTTTCAATTTCATAAAGATTCATTTTAAGTTAAAGAGATGATAATAAAAAATATGTCGAAATAGTTTAATGAAAAGATTTAACTTTCTTGTTATGTAAAAATCTGTAGAAATAAATGAATATTTTTTTTAAAATCTGAACAGGCATCGTCGGAACAATTCTTTGCAGTTTTCATCAAGATGTAAATCTACAAAATACTTTAGAAATAAGTTTGATGAGTGCTTACTTTTTATGCAGGTAACGAAAAATAGTTTTCCTCACATTTTATAGAATAAATTATTTTCGTTACAATTTTTAATTACCAAACACCATAGTGTTAAAAATGCTATGCAACGAAAGATTTATAATGGAATAATGATTTGTAAAATTATTTGGATATATTTGAATATGTAAAATTGAATATATTTGAATATGTAAGATTGATTTTTAAATATATTTGAATATTTATTTGATATATGTAAGATTGAATATTTTTGAATATGTAAGATTATATTTGAATATGTAAGATTAAATATATTTGGATATGTAAAATTAAATGTATATTTGAATATGTAAGATTGACTATATTTGGATATTTAATATTGAATATATTTGAATATGTAAGATTGAATATATTTGGATATTTAATATTGAATATATTTGAATATGTAAGATTGAATATATTTGGATATTTAATATTGAATATATTTGAATATGTAAGATTGAATATATTTGGATATTTAAAATTAAAAAACATTTGTTATTAAATAATTAAGAAACTAGAGGATATATTTAAAATATAATGTTTTATTTCTAATATTTTTCTCATTAAATATAAAAAGAGTTTATGAATTTTATTTAAAATGTGTTTTTAAAAGTTATATAAAAATCTTCTTCGTTACAAATCTTCTTCGTTACAAAAATTGAAAAATTTCCATTATAATCAAATTCTTATTTAAAAACTAGCTAAATCCCTAGCACTACAGTCTATGACAGTCTGTTTACCGGCAGATTCCGAAAACTGAGAAGTTTTCTTTTCACGGAGTAGGGTTGTTAACCCTGCGCTCTGCAGTACGGACCTGGCCCCTGCAATTCAAAGTGAATTCTGAGTCACTACAAAAATTCATGACACCACAGCGACTCGAGCCCCAAAACCTGTGGCACCACGCGCCAGAGAGCTAGTCACTCGCCCATTGGTATTTTCATATTTTGTATAGAGTATTTTATTATTTATATGTATTAATAAATCGTTAACTTCAAATCGAAAAACTTATATCACTCATAATAAATTCACAAAACTTATTAAATATAAATATAGAAAAACTTTTATATACTTACATTTGCGCATTTATCTTGTAAACAATTTACAGAATAAATAAAACTATTTGACTGTATTTCATCAGTCATACAATCCTCAAACTGAAACGAATGCATCGAAGATCAAATACAGTTGTAAAAACATCCTCCATTCACAAATCAACGGAAAACCTTTCTGGACAGCAAAATCATACACATGCATACGCATTGGCATTACCTTTAATGTGTGTTTCAAAATGTCTACTCCATCTCAGAAATAAAACGCACTAGCCATTGTAAATAGCACATTTAAAACTTGATTCTTGTAGTCTGATTTCTTGATTCTTGAAATAAAACACGAAAAAAGGTCTTCGTTGAAGATTTATGCATTAGATTACGTTTCACAAAAAATATTTTATCTACAGTATCATGTACAAACACTCATTCCCAAAATTTCACCAACATCAATTTTAAAAATAAATAACAGCATTTCATGCAATCAGTAGAAATTACCCGTAACGTCGACAAACACTTTTATGGCGTTGTAATGGCCTAAAGAACAATTAATGATGCAAGAGGTTTGAAAAAAGTTTGTTCCCTTTATTTATTCGAAACTATTAAGAACAAAAAAGGCGGTGTACCTCTAAAGTAAAGAACAGCGAATGTAAATAGCACCCAGAGGATTTAAAACGTAGAAATTTAGCTCCTTCCGTTTCTTGGAGCAAGAAGAACATTTGCTTTTCTCATCAACTTCCCAAAAGTTGAGAGTTTCTTGAAAAATAAACACGCGCTTTATTTGCCCAGAAAAAGGGCTCACGGCTCAGAAAAATTTCCTCTTTTCAATTTCATAAAGATTCATTTTAAGTTAAAGAGATGATAATAAAAAATATGTCGAAATAGTTTAATGAAAAAGATTTAACTTTCTTGTTATGTAAAAATCTGTAGAAATAAATGAATATTTTTCTTAAAATCTGAACAGGCATCGTCGGAACAATTCTTTGCAGTTTTCATCAAGATGTAAATCTACAAAAATACTTTAGAAATAAGTTTGATGAGTACTTTTTTTATGCAGGTAACGAAAAATAGTTTCCTCACATTTTATAGAATAAATTATTTTCATTACAATTTTTAAATACCAAAGATCAAATGTTTAAAATAATATGCAACGAAGATAAATTTAAATTGGAAAAATAAAATGTAAAATTGAATATATTTGAATATGTAAAAATTAAAACATATTTGAATATGGAACATATTCGAATACGTAAAAATGAATATATTCCAATAAGTAAAATTGAATATATTTGAATATGTAAAATTTAAAATATTTTTTGCCATTAAATAATTGAGTAACCAGAGGCTATAGTAAAATTGTAATAGTTTATTTCTAACAGTTTACTTTAATTAAATTATTTACATTACAAAATTTAATTACCACAGACCAAGTATTTAAAATAACATGCAACGAAAATAAATTTTTAATAGAATAATGATTTGTAAAATTTAATATATTTGAATATATGAAAATTAAAATACTTGAATATGTATATATGAAAATATTTGAATTCATTATGTTTAACAAAAAAAATATTCTGTTTACAGTATCATGTCCGAAAACCCCTTTCACAAAATTTCACCTACATCAACTTTAAAAATAAATAACAGCGTTTCATACATTCAGTAGAAATTAGCCGTAACGTCAACAAACATTTTTATGACGTTATAATGGCCTAAAGAGCAATTAACGATGCAGAGATATGAAAAAGTTTTTCCCTTTTATTTATTCAAAACTATTAAGAACAGAAAGACGGTGTACCTCTAAAGTAAAGAACAGCGAATGCAAATAGCACCCTGAGGATTTTAAAACTCAGAATTTTGCTCGTTTCGGATTTCTTGGAGCAAGAAGAACATTTGCTTTTCTCATCAACTTCCTAAAAGTTGAGAGTTTTTTTTTTTAAAAATAAACACGCGCTTTATTTGCCCAGAAAAAGGACTCACGGCTCAGAAAATTTCCTCTTTTCAATTGCATAAAGACTCATTTTAAGTTAAAGGAGCTGGTAATGAAAAATATGTCGAAAGAGTTTAATGAAAAGATTTAACTTAAAATCTTCGCAAAAATTGTTTTTATTAAGATGTAAATGGACGAAATACTTTAGGAATAATTTCGATGAGTGCTTACTTTTTTTTTCATGTAGCGAAAAATAATGTTGCTCTCATTTTATAGAATAAATTATTTTAGTAATGATTTTTAATTACCAAAGATCAAGTGTTTAAAATAATATGCAACTCAGATAAATTTATAATGGAGATTTATAATGGAATGATATGTAAAATTGAAAACATATTTGTTATAAATAATTAATAAACTAGAGGCTATAGTTAAAACTATACTGTTTTATTTCTAATATTTTCCTCATTAAATATAAAACTAGTTTATGAATTTTATTGAAAATATGTTTTAGTAAGTTACAAAAATTGAAAAGTTTCCTTTATAATTAAATTCTCATTTGAAAATCTAGCTAACTGCATTATGAAAGTCTGTTTACAGACAAATTCCGAAAAAGGAGAAGTTTTATTTGAACGGGTAGGGTTGACTCTACTGTCTGGACCTGGCGCTACAGTTGAAAGTAGATTCCCAGACACTACAAGAATTCATGACATCACTGGGACTCGAACCCCTAAACCTGTGGAGCCAAGTACCAGAGAGGTAGTCACTCGCCAATTGGTATTTTCATATTTTTGTATAGAGTATGTTAATTTTTGCCATATATATGTATTAATAAATCGTTAACATCATATCAATCATAATAAATTAAAACTTGTATCTTGTTTTTATGCATGTACACTTGTGTATTTATCATGTAAAGGACTTCACAGAATAAATATAAAATTTTTTGACTATCTTTCATCAGTCTTACCAAACTGGAACAGTCATTTTATGATTTTATTTCTGAGCTGGAGTATTTTTGAAACCCAAGTTTAAGATAGTAATGTGATTAGTAAGACTCAGAAAGTTTTTCAGTTTTTTTCGAGAATGTGAGATGATTCCAAATATATTAAATCATGGATGCATTCATTCCATTTTGAGGGTGGTAAGACTGATGAAATATAGTGAAATAGTTTTTTTATTCTGTAAATTTTTACATGATAAATTCACAAATGTAAATATATAAAAGTTTTGCTTTATTATTTTTGATAAGTGTTGCGAATTTATTATGATTTATGCAAGTTTTCTATTTGATGTTAACGATTTATTAATACATATCAATGACAAAAATTAACATACTCTATACAAAATATGAAAATACCGATTAGCGAGTGACCAGCGAGGCATTTGCCACTAGCTTGAGTTGCTGTGGTGCATGAATTTTGGCTCAGAATCAACTTTGTGACAACCCTACTCTGTGAAAAGCTTCTCCTGTTTTCGGTCTGCCAATGAACATACTTCCTAAAGGGAGTCTTAATTATTTTCAATTTTTGTAACTAAAATTTTTTATATAACATTAAAACATATTTTAATTAAAATTCATAAAATTAGTTTTATATTTAATGAAGAAAATATTAAAAATAAACCATTATAGATTTAAATATAGCCTCTAGTTACTTAATTATTTCATTTTCATTTTTAAATATTCAAATCTATTCAATTTTTCATATCATTATTTCCTTATAAATTTATCTTCTTTTGCATATTAGTTTAAACACTTGGTCTGTATTATTTAGAAATTGTAATGAAAATAATTTGTTTTATAAAATGAGAGCAATTTAATTTTCGCTACATGCATAAAAAGTAAGCACTCATCAAAATTATTTCTAAAGTATTTCGACGTTTTACATCTTGATGAAAACTGCAAACAATTTTTCCGACGATGCTTGTTCAGATCTTAAGAAAAATATTCATTTATTTTTACAGATTTTTTACATAACAAGAAAGTTAAATCTTTTCATTAAACTATTTCGACATATTTTTCATTACCATCGCTTTTAACTGAAATGAATCTTTATGAAATTGAAAAGAGGAAAATTTTTCTGAGCCGTGAGCCCTTTCTCTGGGCAAATAAAACACATGTTTATTTTTCAAAATATTCCCAACTTTTTAGGAAGTTGATGAGAAAAGCAAATGTTCTTCTTGCTCCAAGATATCCGAAACGAGCTAAAATTCTAAGTTTTAAATCCTCAGGGTGCTATTTACATTCGCTGTTCTTTACTTTAGAGGTACACCGTCTTTTTTTTTCTTAATAGTTTCGAATAAATAAAGGGAACAAAGTTTTTCAAAGCTCTGCCTCGTTAATTTCTCTTTAGCCTATGAGAACGCCATAAAAATGTTTGTCGACGTTACGGGTATTTTCTACTGAATGTATGAAATTTTGCAAAAAAGTGTTTTTCGTACATGATACCGAAAATAAAACATTTTTAGAAACATAATTGTTAAAACATTCCGTTGATTTTGAGAATGTGGGATAATCCCCAAATGTATTCAATCATCGATGTATTTGTTCAAGTTTGAGGGTGGCAAGACTGATGAAATATAGAGATTTATTTATTATTGTGATTTATTTATTATTTATTATTCTGATATTTATTATTAGTGATTTGTATTTATTTATTCTGCAATTCTTTTACATTATGAAATGCATAAATGTAAGTTCATAAAAGTGTTGCTTTATTACATTTGACAAGCGTTGTGAATTTATTATGACTGACAAGTTTTCTATTTGACGTTAACTATTTATTAATACATATAAATGACAAAAATTAACATATTCTATTCAAAATATGAAAATACTAATGGACGAGTGGCTAGCTCGCAGGCGCTTGGTGCTAGAGGGTTTGAGGCGAGTCCCAGTGGTGCCATGAATTCTTGTATTGATTCAGCATGCACTTTGAACAGCAGGGCAAGGTCCAGACTGTACAGCGCAGAGCTGACAACCAACTCCGTAAAAGGAAAACCTTTCCAGATTTCGCAATCTGCCAGTAAACAGTCTGTCAGAGATTATTTTTTTTCTTTCTTCTAATGCAGCTGGCAAACATTTAGACAGCTTGGTCTTGAATGCCTTAAGGCAAGCGCTGCACAGATGTACTCACTTTGCATTACCCAGGGGGCGCGTGTAACTTGAAGATAAGCTACGGACGTGGAGTAACAATGCCCCCACAACGCTCTACGATCATATTAGACCGGGACCTACAGTTTAAAGTTTATTCCGAACCACTACAAACATCCATGGGCCCACCGGGATTCGAACCCGAAACCTGTGGTACCGAGCGGCAGAGCGGTAGCCACTCGGCCATTCAGGCCCCTGTCAGAGATTGTTGTGCCAGGGATTTAGCTAGAATTTAATTGTAAATGAAACATTTTAATTTTTGTAATTAAGAAGAATTTCATATAACTTCTTAGAATATATTTTATATAAAATTCATAGATTTTTAATTTTTAATGAGGAATATATCAGAAAAAACATTATAGTTTTAACTATAGCGTCTAATTTCTTAATTAATAACAAATATAATTTTCAATTTTACATATTCAAATATATTCAATTTTACATATTCAAATTTATTCTTCAACAAATACAACAACATGAACAAATTACTTTCGTTATAATTTTTAATTAACTATCAAAGATCAAGTGTTTAAAATAATATGTAACGAAGATAAATGTATAATGGGATAATGATATGTAAAATTGAATATATTTCAATATGTAAAATTATATATATATTTGTATATGTGCAATTGAAAATCTATTTGCCTGGTAATGATTAAGAAAGGCTATAGTTAAAACTATAATGATTTATTCCTAATAGTTTACTTCATTAAATTATTAAAATGCAATATTTAATTACCAAAGACCAAGTGTTTAAAATAATATACAACAAAAAAAAAGTTATAATATACTTAGTTTTATATATTATTATTTTATTTAAATACGTAATATTGAATATATTTGAATATGTAAAAATTAATATATATGAATATATGAAAATTAAAATATTTGAACATGTAAAATTGAATACATTTAAATACTTAAAATTAAATATACTTGAATATTTAAAATTAAATATACTTGAATATGTAAAATTGAATATAGTTGAATATGTAAAATTGAAAATATTTTAATATACTTGAATATGTGTGTACATACTTAAATATGTGAAATTGAAAATATATGAATTTGGGAAATTGAATACATTTGAATATGTAAAATTGAAGATACATTTGTCATGAAATCATTAAGAAATTTGAGGCTACACTTAATTCTATATGGTATAATTCTAGATGTCCCCATTGAATATAAAACTGTTTTATGAATTTTATTTAAAATATGCTACATAAAAACCTACTTAGTTAAATTGAAAAGTTTCCTTTATAATTAAATTCTCATCAAAAAACAGCACTTGTAAGTGTAATGATATTCTTTATTTTTTACTTCAAATTTACGCTGCTATTGTTAAACAGAATACACAGACACATAGTCTTTAATTCAAAAATTAATTATGCAAGTTTATATAAATATGTCAATTCATATTATATATCGTTTAAATATTAAACTGAAATATCATAAAACTATTCAAATTATTTTTTATATTTAAAAAATATTTATTAAAAGGCAACAAAAATAATATTATGCAACACTATTTAATACTGTAATTTATGTTATTTTCTATCAGTTACAAAATATATGTTAAAACTCAAGATAGAGTAAAAATATCTTCTTTTGCTATAAGAACGAATTACATTTTATTTGTTATTTTTTTTACTAATTACCTATCTACATTTCTTTCAAATTTAAAAAAATAAATAAACTTTCGTATTGTGAATAAGTAGGAAATACGTGTACGTTTTTCAGCCCATTAATTACATTTGGCCAGATCCCCATTCCGGGACCGAATGAATTCCGAAAGACTCGTATCCTGATCCTGAAAGCCCCGCCATTTGAGACTGTTTTACCCAGAAAGAGGACTTAATAAGGCATGACGAGCACAAAAGAAACAAGAAAAAGAAACACTTCACGGATGAAAGCATCAGGACCCATATATTCCAGCTGTCTCATCTCTAAAAAATTGAATAAATTTAATATAATTTGCAGCGAAATAAATTTACAATGGAATAATGATATGTAAGTTTTAGTATATTTGAATACGTAAAATTGAATATATTTGAATATGTAAAATTGAATATATTTGAATATGTAAAATTCAATATATTCGAATATGTAAAATTGAATATATTTGAATATGTAAAATTGAATATATTTGAATACTTAAGATTTAATATATTCGAATTTGTAAAATTGAATGTATTTAAATATGTAAAATTGAAGGTATATTTGACATGAAATAACTAAGAAACTAGAGGCTATAACTATAATGGTTTATTTCTAATAGTTGTCCTCGTTAAATACAAAACTAGTATATGAATTTTATTTAAAATATGTTACAAAATACCCTTCTTACTTAAAAAATTGAAAAGTTTCCCTTATAATTAAATTCTTTCTGAAAAACTACACTTGAAAGTATAGTAATATTATTTATTTTACATTAAATGTACGCTGCTATTTTGAAACATGCATACACAGACACATAGTTTTTAATTCAAAAAATTAATGATACAAGTTTAAATAAATGTATTAATTCATATATACCATTTAAATATTAAACTGAAATATCATAAAAGTATCCAAATTATTTTTTTCATTTTAATAAATATCTTTTCAAGATAAATAATATTATGCAACATTATTTAATACTGTAGTTCATTTCTACCAGTTACAAAATAAATGTTACTCAAGATAGAGTAAAAAAAAAAATATATATCATTTTGCTATAAGAACGAATTCCATTTTATCTGTTAACTTTTTACTAATTACCTACCTACATTTCTTTCAAATTTTAAAAAAGAAATAAACCTTCATTCCGTTCTGAATAACTAGAAAATGCGCATACGTTTTGTCTACCCATTAATTACATTTGACCAGATCCCCATTCCGGACCGAATGAATTCCGAAAGACTCATATCCTGATCCTGAAAGCCCCGTTATTTGAGACTGTTTTACCTGGAAACCGGACTGAAGAAGTCATGACGAACACAAAAGAAACAGAAAAGGAAAAGAAAACGCAGTTCGCAGATGAAAGCATCGAGCCCCATTTATACCGGCTGTCTCGTCTCTGAAGCAACGGGCGAAGAGGAAGAGGAATGGTGAAACACTGCTGCTCATGAAACAGAAAATTCTCCTTCATAAATGTAGGAGACTAAAAAAATTCTAGGATTTGTAGAAAAAGAATATTTCTTGCTCTTGTTTTCAGTATATTATTCTATAAAAACATAGAATTTTAATCTATCGGAAGATATTTCATATTCTTTTTGATGTCATACACTATATGTGCTTTGAATGTGTATCATTGCATAAATTTTTATTCTTTGACAATTCCAATTTAATATATTTTTCTAAATTTTCACTGAAGTAGTACACTATATTTGAAATACACTATATCACTATATTTATTTTCATAGAAATAATTTAATTTCCTTTTTTTTTTTTTCATTATGTTTCACGTTAAATTAATCTCTTGTAGATTTGAGTTAACTTGAAAGAGAATATTTCATCAATGTTAATATTCAGCATTACATTTCTCGGTTCCATTTCATAAAATAATGTTACACTATGCTTAATAATGTAGCCTACTTTTTCACATATTTTATTCTTATATACAATTCAGTCATCTATAGTTAAATATTTCAGATTACATGACAAAAATAATCTTCTTTGGTTAAAAAAATTATAATATATTTATTTTGTTACTAACTACCTATCCTGACATTCTTTCAATTTTGGAAATAAATAAATTTTCATGCTTCGAGTAACTGAAAAATGAGTACACGCTCATCACCTATTAATTACAGTTGACCAGATGCCCCATTACAGACAGAATGAATCCAGAAAGACTCGTATCCTAATCCTAAAAGCCCGTCATTTGAGATTGCGTACCTGAAAACTAGACTGCAATTGACGTGGTGAACACAAAAAAAAAGAAAAGACAATCACAGGTGGAAGCATCAAATCCCATTTATTCCAGATGTCTCATCTCATGAGCAAGAATGTTGTGAAGACCCATGAGAAAAGGAATGTTGTAACACTGCTGGTAACTCTTGTACATAAATATAAGAACTAAATAAAATGCGATGCTAAAAACCCCTTGGAATTGCTAGAAAATAACCTTTTTTTCTTATTTCCGTATTTGTTTTCTTAAAAAAGACAGAAATTTAATTATTTTTAGGTTGTCTCGTTAACAAAAAAAAAAGCTCCGAATTAATGTCCATCGTTTCATTTGCTTTACTTTTCTCATAAATTTAATTCTTTTAAATTGTTAAAACTTATTGATAATGTTTGATTATCCTACCAGTAATCCTAGTGTTAGTGTTTGTTGTATATGGAAGGTTCAATTCCATTTAATGGCCAGAAAAACGACTTTGTTAGGTTAATATCGACTGACTATCTGGCTGTAGAAAAAAATGTTTCTTTTCCCCAATGACAAGTTGAGGTTTTTCATTGGGGGCGCGTTAATATGGACAAGCTGACTATCTGGCTGTAGAATACTCCTCGAAATGTAGAACAACTAATCCTTAAAATTTTTCCAGTAGGCATTGTTCTCTTTCTTGTTTTGTCGGTATAATGTAGCTGGCTTCCATTTTATAGTAATATAATTACTATAGCGTCATTTGTGAGTAATAGCCAGCAAAGTATTCGCGATTAGCAAAAAAAAAAATTGTTAAAAATTAATCTCGAAGACCCAAGGCTTTTGATTGCATGGAAAAATAATAAAAAATTTGTACTACTACTTGCTTCTTTCATGAAAATAAAACTTTAAAAATAATTTTACTTTGATTATTGGTTTTAGAATTTTTTTTCTCATGTACTTTAATATTTACAGTAGTTAACAAGAAATTAGCGTTAATAAATTAGAATTATTGTATTTAATTAATAAATGTAATTTATATAAAAAACATTTAGATTATAAACATGACATTTTGATTCATAATGACTGTACACTCACGATTAAAGCTGTAATCATATTTCCTCACATTAATGCTATATGTCCTTAGTAACATATTTTCATGTTACTTCTTGAATTGTTAAATGTATCTATCAAAAGAATAACATTGCAACCTGATGTAAATGCTCAAAATTAACAACCACTCAATTTTTTCCGGTCATCCCCGATTGTCTCCCAGACTTTTCCTTTGGTGTTAGATAATAATTCACTAACATACGATGACTTAATTTTGTCCGTCTAGTTCTCCTAAAAGAGTCAAGAGATATAGGACACTGTCCAGGAACTTATTCTGTTCCTTTTTTGCCCTTTCGTTTCCATCCATTCCAACATGTGATGGAATCCATTGAAAATGATGTATTTACCATTTTCATTAAGGAACTTGATATCTTGTTTTATTTTTGTTTTTTTCTGTGAGATTTACCTCTGGGATTACAGGAACAGTTTTAATATAATACATATCGTATTCTCTTTATTAGTAACTTCTTCCCAAATTTCACTTAATTTAATAAGGGATAGAAGATCCATTATAAGACAGTTGATTATATCATAAAACCACCGTTACATAAGTTAGTGTTATTGTTTTTTATTAACATCACTTTTTTGTGTGTATGTGTTTCAAGATTTTTTCAAAAGAGTTATCTCTTTACTTTACAAATAAGATTAATTAAAAAAAAAATTAGGGAATAATGAAATATTTTTTTACACAACTAGATTTTTTAAAAATTTCTAGTTTCTGTATCTAAAACCACTATATAACCATATAGCGGAAAATAATATATAATCTTTGCTGCAGCTAATTTAAAAATTTCTAAAAACTAATTAGTAAGAGTAATAAAAACTCTTTGTAATTATATCTTTAATTGAATCGTTTTCATTACCAAAATTAAAACATTCAGCAAGTTTCGAAATTGAACAAAACTGGTTGTTACTTAGAAAAAAAACTTGTTACATGGGAATTCTAATTCTTGTAATATGCTCTAAGTGGTCCTCATTAGGGATAGGGAAAAAAAAAGCTAACATGCATTCATTTTCGTGAGCATTTCGCTTTCAGCATTAGTTGAAAAACGGGAATTGCCTCTGGCTAACTAAGATGGAAAAACTCAAATGTTTTTAGTTGCTGTTGCAATCACACACCATTAATTTTTTTCCACAAAAACTGAATTGTTATGATTTTTTTTTACTATGTAAAAAGTGCGTTCATTTCGTTTAACTACACCAAAAAAACCTTATCTTATGTCTCTCACACAATTAAAAAAAAAGATAAGATACTTTTTTTCGTCAAAAATGATTATCAGCCGTTTTAATTTTCCTGCACCAAGTCAATCTCCGGTTAACTAAGACGGAAAAAAAGTTAACTGTTAACTGTTAACTAAAAAAAAAGCAACATTCTTTATTTGCTTTTGCAGTCAATCAGTTAATATTCAAATCATTTTTAAAAATATTTTATGCGTCATTTGATTTGTTATAATTAATTAGAAATTATTTTACTTTTATTTATAGAATGAAGAGAAAAGAATACGTTCTTTAATTCATTATAAATCGAATTTTTTTAAATGAAAAATTTAAAATATTTATCCCAATTATTTTAAACACAAAGCATTTCAATAAATATGATCCTATTTTAATGTATAAACTCCTATAGTCAAACCCCATTAAATCTTAAGTGAGGTGTTCACCAAGTTTCGGAAGGCAATTGAGGATCTCTGGAATGTACATCTAGCACATGGCTCATACTCGAGAGAGAGCGCCCTGGTGGTGTCTTGTTTTATGGGGCCCATGGAAGCCAACAAACTTGCTTGTCACGTTTTGCCAATGGACACTTGAGGAGTCTCACCTAAGAACAAGGGCAGAAGATTTTTGGGACCTTCACCAAGTGTAAGACAGCTCAAACATCGCCAGATCATATTTTAAACTGTCTCGATTTTTACATTGGAAGAGGGTTTTTTTTCTGAACCTCTACTATTCTTGGACATTTTAGATGTTTACGGACTTATAGCTGGACATTATCGGGAGTCAGAAACAACAACAACAACTCCTAAAACAGTAAATTTATAAAATGGAAAATTTATGGATTCGAATCCCGTATATACGCTGACGGCATCCGTTACAGACACTTTGCATCAGGAATGAAGAAATTCGATGGCGATTGTGACCATGTGTGTAAAGCATATAACATCAAAAGTCGAGCTACATAGTGAGTGAGGTTTTCTTTCATACGAAAAAAAAAGTAAAACCCTGAAAACTTCTTGCGGGGGAGGCAATGTCTTTTTCCTCATCAACTTTCAGTGGGCTCTTTGTGGTAGTAGGAAGCCTTCCCCCCCAATGATCAAAAAAATTAAATTGCTGTTCGAAATAATAAATAATCTAAAATACTTCAAATGTCATAGAACTTTGCTTCAATGTTAACCTAAAATATCGTTCTAGTTCCAACAACATTTTTTCATGATTTGTAGCCTAAAGATATTCTTTTCACTGTACTTGTTGTTGTAACTAATACTCCGTATCATAAGGCAGGGGTGGACACTCTATGAATAATCTACTCGTGGATGGAGGGAAAGGGGTAGCTTCTGTTGTGATGGAGCACCCGTAATTAGAAGTCGGACTTGGCTACGAGTCGTTGAAGAAGATATGCAGTGCCTTCTGGAAATGCTTTTTAGGGAGAACTACATCGCAATTGAATATCATATGGAAGAAAATCCGAAAAATCACACCAGGTAATCTGACTCCACGAGGCAAGATGCTGAACATTACAAATGTCAGTATCTTGCCTCGTGAGTCAGACTACCTGGTGGAAGTGTACTACCTACATCGATTCTCCTCCTTTAAATAAAAAAAAAAATTTCTACAACAATACCGCCAGCGTGTTGTACCTCAGTTCTAATGCACACCAGCGGAGCACCTTACCACTAAGCCACGAATCGGGCTTCACTGTACTTAAGTGAATAATGTTAACCTCGTAATCGTTAATTTTTTCAAAACATAGCAATAATAATCGGAATTGTCATTGTGTAATGGTTCAATTTTTTCATTTTGTCATAAAGCTAATGTTTTCCCACAATGTAACATTTACAGAGTTCAGTAGCCACAATAATATTTCGATAACCGCTGATAATTCCTCAAGCAAAAGAAGTTAATCTCTATATCACAAAAAGCATCAGTCAAATTCCACGGTAATATTGATTTTGCCAACAAAAATTGCAGTTTTTTGTGTGTAACAAAACTATTTTCTACAGTTATTAGTACATATATTCAACTACCAACTTGTATTATTCCGCATATGTTCGTCTTGTGTATTTTTGTTGAAGTTATGGAAGAGACAACATCTATAATATGGGATAATAAGTAATAAAAATATAATTGTTAGAATCTCACATATCCTTTTTTTTTTTACCACCGTTTTATCCATAATGTTTCCATACGTTGGTTATGAACTGCAATGATATAGAATCCTTGAAATATAATTACATTGCAATAAATTAGCATCAAATTTCATATTGTTCTTCCAAAAGTATTAGAATTGGAACATGTACTGTAATTTTAATAATAATGCTGATTTTAATAATTTTGCTACTGTTGCTGTTATAAATGTCCAAATTACGTTCAACTTCTCATGTGTTTCCAAGAAATTAGAACTGTTGTGAATTTCTCTCTAATTAGAGTGATTAAATATTATTAATATTTGTAATTAAGAGTGGTTAGTGTTATTAATAATTGCAATTAAAAAATGGTTATTTTTATATTAATGTTATTTACCAAAATACCATGTTTTTAAGTATTTTTAAATTGTTTGTTTGTAAGGAGTATTAAAAAACGTTTTAATAATATTTTTTATTTAAAATGTCTTTATTAACATATAAAAGGTAAAAATCAATAAGTTTAGATAAAGGGAAGTAAAAAATTGCCTGCAGTCAAATATCAGCATAATCGGGAAATATTAATCATTAAATTCCACCCAAGTGTGTTTTTCATTATAATCCAAAATATCTTGACAACAGCCATAAAATGCAATCATATATACATTAATTAGATTATACTTCATAACTCCATAATAAATTGTTAAGTTGTATGTATCATACATTTCAAGTTTTTATGTATTAATTATTAATTTTAATCCAACAAATTTGTTATAGACTTTTAAGATATAAATTGTGTTTAATAAATCAAGATTAAAATGTGACTAATTGTCATTTAAACGTCTGATATTGAAACCCCAAATTTATTATACTATAATAATACTAATATTTAAGTTGGCACACTGTTTTTAAGTTATATACTATAAAACTACATTTTTGATTTAAAAAACGATAATCCCTCGTATTTCTTAAAATTCTTGTATATTTGTTCATTTATATTGCATTTTACTTGATAAATGAAGATTTAATATCCACCATATTATAGTGAAATTAAGAATTCCTTAATGACACTTAGAGATGACATTAAAATTTCTTTCAAAAAAATAAACATTAAAATAATTTTATACATTAAACAAAACAATCATATTCAACATAGCAAACATTCTTATTCTGTAGTATGACTTTAATAAAAAAAAAAATTAGCATGTGTTGCAAAAGAGAGATTTCTGACACCATGCCAGAAGCTATCTTAAACATACTATCAAAATTCGTTTAACGTTAATTTTCTTAGATCGCAAGTGACTATAAGTCTTTTTTAATAATACAGAAGAACTTTCTCTGGTGATACAAAAATTTCTTTTTTAATACAAAAGTTATTACCTATAAAAATATCGTTATTCTGTATCCAAAAAGTAATACCAATTTTCTACTTAAAATTCACGGGGCTTATGGAATTTCAATTTGTTTTTCTTTTTTTTTTTTTTAGGTTGCTGGTACTGTCTTTGACATCTGTGAGAAATTTGACGTCAAAATATTCATTAGTGTTTGGGTTACGCTTGGCTTTGTAGGACGCTAAAACTTATTCCGGCGATTTTTGAAATGTTTGAATTGGTTGAGCAAAGAACTTGCATTCAATTTTGTTTGCGGAAACGTATAGAATGTTGCAGAAGGCATTCGGTGGGCATTCCTATATCGGAAAGAAATGTTTACAAGTGGTATAAACAGTTCAAAGAAGGCAGAGAACGCATTGAAGACGAAGAGCCCTCTTGTCGACCATCAACCGACGAAGATGACGTCCAAAAATTAAAGCTTTGGTGCTTGCAAACTGTCGATTTACAGTTAAAGACCTTGCTGACGATGTTGGAATTTCAAAGTTGGTCAATTCCATTTTGGCTTCAAATGCGTCAAATCTCGAATGGTACCGAAAACACTGAATTCGGCAGTTCACACTGCATTGATTCTTCGTGACTTTTTCGCCAAAAATGAAACCCATATCGTACCACAGCCGCCGTATTCACACCGTGCGACGTCTGGCTATTCCTAAACTCAAATTCCCCAAACACAACCCTCAAACTCGTTTTGAATCGAGATTCAACGTGAATCGCCGCGCGCTTGAAGGCCACTTCCGATAACTTTTTAGCATGCATTGAGGATTGGGGAAAAAGTTGGCATAAGTACATTGTGTCCGGAGGGGATTACTTTCAAGGCGATAAAATAAATTTGGAAGAATAAATAAAGAGTTTTTGAAAAAAATAATGATCTTACTTTTGGGCACAGTACTGGTCAAAAAATGTTTGAGCATATTCTTAAACACTTTTGAAATTCAAGAACAATTAGAAATAAGAATATGTCTACCTCTAGTGTCGTTAAATTTCTTCCGGACGGCGAAATCTTCGATGTAAAACAAATGTTCTTTTTGAAGAGGTTCCATTTAACCCTTAAATGCAGCATTTAAGTGAAGAAAAGAAAAAATAATTACTTCACTTCACTTCTAGATTGGATAAACTGACAAAAAGATACAAAATCGTTGCTCGGAAAACGTAAAAGATTATTCTTAATTCCCTCTAGAAATGTACCAGTGAGAAAAAAATGTCAGAACTGAAGAAATGGGTCAAGTGACAATAATTTAGTGAACAAAAAGTATTCAGTTAGCTTGAAATAATTATTCATTGGGTTGGATTTAAGTTGGAATTCTTTTTGGTTACATTTCTTATCTATCACATTTGCAAACCTGATTTCGTCCATTAAGATTTTTTTCTTTCCTATAATTATTTCTTTCAACAAATGTTTAACTTGAAGCTTATTTTCCGAGTAAGTACTTTCTCTTTAACTCGCTTTCTAGACAGAATATTATAATAATTTGAAAATAATAAGACAGCAACAAAGGAAAGCAATTATTCTATTTAAAAAATATATCTTTAAGAATAAGCATAATATGAATCTTTAATTTATTTCATTAAACTAAAAAAAGAGACTTTTTAAAATTCCCGATTTACAACTTCTGATGAGTGTTTTGAAAAGAATTAAGTAAATTCCTTCTTAAAGATATTAATTCCATTTAAATATAATCACTGAAAAGAACAGATTTATAATTAGTCCGATTTTTAAAGTATCGTCAATTTCAGTTTCTTAAAAACAGGTATTTAAGTACAGTGTGATTATAATTAAAGTCCCACTTTCAAAATGCTGTAAAAAAGAAACACTCGTCACAATGAGCTCAAATTGGAACTAAATATACTTGCAGAAAGGAAACGGTACGACATTAAAAACAGTTCCAAAGTGTATTAATAGATGGCTCTGTAAGTGGCATAAATAAAGTGAATTTTGGCTGTCAGTGATATGAATCGAGGAATTACAACGTATTTGGCATGAGTTGCACATTAAACCAACTGTATTGTTCAATGTGTTTGATTGTTTCGGTTTTTGATGGAAAATATGTTAAATATATAAGGTAAACATTCTTATTTTTCAGTATCATGATTTTAATCAAAAAATTAGCATGTGTTGCAAAGGAGAGATTTCTGACACCATGCCAGGAGCTTTCTTAAATATGCGATCAAAATTCGTCTAACGTTAATTTTCTTAGATCATAAGTGACTATAAGCCCTTTTTAACAATACAGAAGAACTTTGTCCGGTGAGACAAAATTGCTTTTTTTTTGAATATAATAAATCAAGTTATTACTTATGAAAATATCGTTACAGTTTAAAAAAAATTCCTTTAACATATTCTTAAATGCTTTTGAAACTCAAGAACAATTAGAAATAAGAATATGTCCATCTGTACTGCCGCTAAATTTCTCCTGGACGGTGAAATAAAAATATCCAACTCTTCGATGTAAAATTGCTTTTTGAATATTATAAATCAAGTTATTACTTATGAGAATATCCTTACAGTTAAAAAAATTCTTTAACATGTTCATTTTTTTTAACATAACACAAATGTTCTTTGAATAGGTTCCATTTAACCCCTTAAATGCACCAATTAAGAAAAGAAAAGAAAAATAATTACTTCACTTCACTTCTAGATTGAATAAACTGACAAAGAATACAAAATCGTTGTTCGGAAAATGTAAAAGATTATTCTTAATTCCCTCTAGAAATGTACCAGGAAGAAAAAAAAATGTCAGAACTGGAAGAAATGGGGCAAGTGACAATAATTTAGTGAACAAAAAAGTATTCCTTTAGGCTTGAAATAATTATTCATTGGGTGGATTTAGTTCGAATTCTTTGGTTACATTTCTTATCTATCACGTTTGCAAACCTGATTTTGTCCATTAAGATTCTTTTTTTTTATCCTACAATTATTTCTTTTTCAGCAAATCTTTAACTTGAAGCTTATTTTCCGAGTAAGTACTTTCTCTTGAACTCGCTTTTTAGACAGAATATTATAATACTTTTTAAATAATAAGACAGTAAAGTAACAAAAGGAAGCAATTATTTTATTTAAAAGGAAAAATATTTTTAAGAATAAGTAGAGTATGAATCTCTAATTTATTTCATTAAAGCAAAAAAAGATTTACAAGTTTCGATGAGAATTTTTAAAATAATTAAGTAAATTTAATCTTAAAGATATTAATTTCATTTTAATCTAGCCACCAGAAAAAAATAAGAGATTTATAATTAATCCGATTTTTAAAATATCATCAATTTCAGTTTCTTAAAACAGGTATTTAAGTACAGAGTGATTATAATTAAAGTCCCACTTTCAAAATGCTGTAAAAAAAAGAAACACTCGTCACAATGAGTTGTAATTTGAACTGAGGATACTTGAAGAAGAAGGAAACGGTACGGCATCAAAGGAAGTTCCAAAGTGTATTAATGGATGGCGCTGTAAGCGGCATAAAGAAAGTGAATTCGGCTGCCAGTAATATTTTGAATCGAAATTACAATGTATTTTTGCATGAGTTGCACATTAAACCAATTGCAGTGTTCAGCGTACTTGATTGTTTCGGTTTTTTGACGGAAAAAATGACTTCCAAGTCATTTAACAGTTGTGACACTGTTAGAGACACTGACACATTTATATCAGTAAAGCCCATCCACCACAGCAAGATCATACCATATTGGATGGAAAAATCAGTGGAACTTTTTTTTTTGATGTCACATCGTTTACCCCTTCTTCAAGTATCTTCAGTTCAAATTGGAACCTCGTTGTGACGAGTGTTTCTTTTTTTTACAGCATTTTGAAAGTGGGACTTTAATTATAATCGCCCTATATATTAATGTTATGCTTAAATAATCAATAACATAAATATCACCTTAGATTTTATTTTACATCACACAAATAAGCAATATCTAAGAACATGCATTTTAACATCTTAACTATATGAATTAAATATTTATTGCTATTATTCTACTGAGATTATTATTCTACTGAAATAAGATATATATTTAAAAGGAAAATAAAATGAAAAATTTTCATTTTATTTTGAAGATAGGGTAACGGATATTAAATTAAATTGAATTATGTGGGATGAATTTTATTTTATTTTATAAGAATAAATAGTTCCTTATAATGTTTATAAAAATTTATATATGAATAGATGTAAAAATAATGCATTTCTGTAATTGTTATTTAATAGAATATTTTATATAATATATATAAAATAATTTTTGACACGTGATCATTTAATTTACTTCGGAAAGATACAAATATATCTTGATTTTGTTCATATTCATAAAAGTTTGAATATTAATTTTACAAAAAAGAAAATGAATTGAATAACGTTTTTATAATGCATAACATTTCTATTCAATATTTTTTTCAATTCTTCCACAAATTATATTTATTGCATAATTTATAGAATTTGTACTATTTTTTTTCAAATTTTTAAAAATTACTTCTGTAAATTTATTTAAATTAAAATTACTTAAAAATCAAAATTAAAATTACTTACTAAAATTTCTGTACTTACAAATTTTTTACCAATATTATATTTTTTAGGAATTTTCTCATTGTTTTAATACATAAAATTTAAGTTACTGAAAAGTGAAACTCAATAACAGAGAGAAATCTGAGTTAAAAGGAGTTTGTTTACTTTTTAAATGGGTATTAAATATATACCCAAGTTGTTTATAGTTTCGAAAAAAAATTAAACCTTATGAAGAAATTTTATTTACATTGTTTTTATTAAAACTAAATATGCGCAAAGCCCATACACAAATAATGATAAAAAAAAATAAATTCCGTAGTGCTCATGATTGCCTGGCAATAATTGGTGAAACAGTAACTGGTGGAGACGTTGTCTGACTCTGTATGTTTTGTGTTACGAATGATAATGATTTCAAATTCTAACCGATGACATATTCTTGATAGGAATTCTTTAATTCTTACTCCAGATCTACGATTCTTCTAAATGTTCAATTGAACGAAAGGACTGTTAACCTTGATAGGTAACCAGACAGAAAGTTATGGTAACCATATATTTTGGAAAATGGCCTAAGGATGATATGCAATGAAGGTTGACACCAATGGCCCCAGGATGTTATCAATATATCATTGAGTAGTTAAAGTTATAAAGGTGCTGTCGAAAGAGGTGATAATCACTCCACATAGTCACTACTAATGGATATTTGCCTCTGTAAAACATATTCTTTGCTCCAAGAGTGAAGAAGCAAGATTAACAGCTGAACACTGTATGATGATCGGACATGATAACTCTCCAGACAAGCCTGTCGACGTTGAAAGTTTAAAAGGGACGTCTAAATGACTGTTTCGTGATAACACTTGGCATCGGAGGCCTTATGACCGAGCCCAATCAGACTTCTCACCCACGTCCTTCCCAAACTGTAAAGGGACAACTCAGCTCTAGGCACAGTGATGTGGTATAGTAGTAGTGGTAGCACTACCTCAGATCATAGGCGTTATAAAAATTGCTGTATTATATTGATTGAACAATGTGGCAGAATCTCTCCGGAAGGTCTGTGTTGCCCACACGGGGAGCATTACACACACTGACAAACCAGAGTTCCATAAAAAAAAACTACCCATCCACTTCCCAACTTTGGAAATGTGCAGAACGGAGAGCAGGAACGTCGAACCAATGCTCAACGTCGTTGTCATAATGTCATAACTCCCCATAAAGAGGACTCTCCCCAATCAAGTCGTAGCGACAAACTCCAAGGATGACATAATGTCGCCCCTCTAGAGACAAGTACGCTACAGAATGCAATGAAATACCCATCGAAGTGAACGTCCCCGGGGAGAAGGACATTGTGACAGTTGGATAGTTAGGGCCCATAGCACAATCATTCGATCTCGCTGGCATTCATGCCCCTCTTCTTTTCAAAGTCTTTATTTTGGTAATGAATTCTCTGTACCAACCATAGCTAACATATCTTTCTACAGTGTAGATGGAAAGTATGTACTGTGCATGAAGTGTATGTGAAGTGTGTATGTGTATGTGTATGTACTGTGCATGGAGTGTTTGTGTATGTGTATGTACTGTGCATGGAGTGCTTGTGAAGTGTGTATGTACTGTGCATGGAGTGCTTGTGTATGTGTATGTACTGTGCATGGAGTGTATGTGTATGTACTGTGCATGAAGTGCTTGTGAAGTGTGTATGTGTATATACTGTGCAGATGGAGGTTTTATTTATGATAGACAGCTTCATAAGTTCTGAGAATGTGACAATCGTCCATTTAACTATAAGGCCTTCGACAATTTCATAATAATAGTATTGTTGGGTCTATAAGAACTATACAACAGACAAAGATAAAAGATAAATTGTCTGCAATTACTTCCTCTTCAATACGATTCTACTTGAGTTTTAGAAAAGCTCATTACAACAGAAACTAACAGTCTTGGCTCTTGAAAATTTATATTCATTTTACATAATTTTTATAAAGAAATCTGCAAACAAAATTCTGAGATAATTAAATTTTTTAGAGAGGCTTGGTGTTTAGTGGTGCACAAAAAGAGATTTTATTAATCATGAATAAATATTTATTAAAATATTATAGTTATTATGAAAAAAGTACTACAAATTACAACATACAGAAACTAAAAAAGTATCTGAAACAATATAAAAATGAAATGTCGAGTGTTACAATAATTCAAAACATTACTTTTAACAAAGTAGAAGAAACAATTTGAATAGTTTTAAAAAAAACCTATTAAATTTAAACCCATTGAAATTTTGACTTTTATTATGTGAAATAGTTATGGAATTCAAACAAAATTTCAAATATGAAAGTTTAATATTATGAGAAAATAAATATAAAATCTTTTCTCCGTAGCTAAGAAATCAATAAAAATTAATTAGAACAGAGCAAGCATGATCAAATAAAAACTGCAAAATTTTCTAAAAGAATTAAATATTGTCTTTTCAATAATTTTTTAATCAGGCAAGAGGAAAGAATAAAGCACGAGAATAACGTAACTAATAAAATAAAGTGAAGATGAAAACCAAACATAGCTTTTGAACCATTTATTAATTTGAAACTAATAGAAAATTTAATTATGTGCATGATAAAATTAGAATTTTCTCGTGTTTCAGTACACTACATTTCTTTTTATTAAATTCCTACTATTAGTTCACACACTCGCTATATATATCATGCTCAAATTTTTAATCGTTAATAAAATACTTTTTATTCATCCAAATACATTTTTTTTAACTTGTAGTGGATGACACTTGATGTTAATAGAGTTTTTTTCAAATATTAATTCATTAATTAAATTTAATTAATTAATTTAATTTTTTTAGATTTAAAAGTTTAATTGCATGTATCTAATAATGGAGGGCACCAGATGTAAGACAAAAATTTCAACTTTATTTGTAAAGAACTTTTCTGCAACATAGTGAAAAAAAAAAGTAAGAATTGACTTTAAAAAAATATAAATTATGTATTACTTGTTCTTTAATGAGATAAAATAAAATCTGCAAAAACAAATTATTTTACTGCTATAAGATTTCCATTCGATAGCTAAAATAATAGCATTATGATAAAAATAATTTTGATGCAAATTTTAAACTAACTCAATACAAGTTATTTATAAAATTAAGCATATTTTAATAATATCTAACATACTCTTAAGGTGAAAAAAGACGCACCAAAAAGAAATCATCCGGAGGGGAATCATAGAATGAAAATAGGTGATGTGATGCATAAGTATAGAAAAAGATAGTATTAAAATTTCACAGTAATTGAATGTTTAATTTGACACATATACATAGCTACTGTATAGCAAATTAATAAGGTATTCATCCTCCTTTAATCATCATGCTGTACGCGTTTGACCCTCAGGATTAACAGGTTTAACTTTGATTCGAAGATCCCCTTCCAAACTCTCTTCAATTACTTAGTTAATTTGGTGAGATCATACCTACTTTTCCTGGCCTATATGCTTTTTATTGGTAAGAGATCTATCAATATAACTGATTATTCAAGTGAATGAAAAAAGCATAAAAATAATTACCTTGCTTACAAGGCATTATTCTGTTGATGTGTAAGTCATGTAGGCTGTAAAAAGAAGGGAAGCGTAACATACCGTAACGTTTAATTTCGTTGATGTGCAGCCATGTTGCAAATATATACCAGATTCCGACAGCTAGCCAGCATGTCCAGTCCCCTTAAATGGCAGCTTATACAAATACAAATATTGGTTCTTAATTGTTGGACTGTCTGGCTGACAGCAAGACCTGATGGCCTATTGTCTAGCGCTCTGGCATCGTACCATAAGCTCCAGGTTCGAATTCTGGAGGTAGCATGGATGTTTGTTAGTGGCTAAAAATCCACTTTAAACTGTAGATCTGTTTAGCGTATAATTAATTTGTTTAGCGTTTAAAGTTTAACTGTATCTTTTCCCGGTCTGTTTAGCCCTCGTGTGCACAAGATGACCGTAGAGCCACAAACCAAACCAAACTGGAGGACGGCAGTTAGGCTAGTATGTCCTGGAAATTTCCAGGCATACCTTTGGAACTGATCGATGATAAAATTTTATTCCAATCAAAGAGTTTTCTGGTCGAACTAAGCCAGCACTGTTGCAAACACGCTTGACAAATGAAGGACAGTTGGCGTAATGGGTGCCATGAACTCAAAATCCATTTTCTACGTCACCTAACAATGGTCTTTGGCGATCAATGGTGGTAGCGATCATGAGAATTGCCCTAGAGATAGCTTTGTTGCTTATTTTCTGTTGTCTCTATAAGTCGACTGTAGCCTTTACGATTCTCTTTTCACTAATAGTTGAAACATTCTTGCCAACACACACACATATATATACATATATATATATATATATATACATGTATCTATATATATATATATATATATATATATATATATATATATATATATATATATATATATATATATATATATATATACATATACACGTGTGTGTGTGTGACGAATTCAGACTGTGCTGAATATATATATATATATATATATATTCAGCGAAGACTGAATTCGTTGGATGGCGGCGACCCAAATGTCGAGAGATCCTATTATTTGAAGAACGTACTTATTTTAATCCAATTGCACGTCTTCTTTCAAATGGGGACATATGCGCTTATTGTACTGAAATTTGTTTGCGTGGTATTGGTACAGTATAGGCAAGTAGAGAAAATGATACACTTATAAGCGCCTTAAAATTTGAAATTTTCTTTTTTTTTTTACATACCACTCGAATATTTAATGGGGAGGCTCGAGATCTATTGCTATTTATTTATTGAAAGACAAAATTTAATCCTTTGCAAAAATTTAATCGAAAGTTATTTGCATTCCAACTTATTTTTTCTTTCTTTCTTTTTATGTGTGTGTGTGCGTGTCACTTATTTTTGGCCTCCTCTTATTATCTTAGAGTTGATTTTCTACTGGTAACTTAAAAATATATTGTTATATTATGCTTACCTTTGAGTGTAAGTAAAAATAATACTAAACTGAATCTGCTACGAAATTAATAGTTTTATTTTGGTGATTACATAAAATTTAAATGCCAATCATTTGACCGTTAAGCATACCAGAATATTAAAGATAAGACATGGGATTATATTTCTTTTTTACATTATTTCATTGTGAACTTGTGATCATATTTTTAATTAAATTAAATTTTTGGTTGATTTAAAACTTCACATTGCTTTTATATTTCCTAATATGCTTGCATTTTCAATGGATATTAAGAATTAAATCAATACATCAGAAATCATTTTATTTTTAGAAAACAAATGAAAACTTTTTATTCGAAAACTGAATTTGATTAAAGAATAGTTGTAATTAGAAAAAGTTAAAGCAATTCTTAATCAAATTTTACTAAAGTTCAAAACCCACATTTATTAATAAAAATGCATCAGACAAATATTCTGAAATTTATAAAGGTTTTCGTTTTTCATCACCTATTCTAAAAACAAAAATATGCAACTTAAATTTCTACTGCTAAACTTTTTACATCGATACTCAAAACATTTTTTAAACTTCTTAACTGTGACTTCAACCATCTCACATTCATTATCGTCTGGGTGACTACAAAATTGCTGCAATTACTTGGAAGATGCATTAGTAATTTTTGCGTGAACGGCGACGCTCGAAAATATACTTTTCCCATAATCATACATAATCATGGATAAAGAAAGAAGAAAAAAACACTTTGAAACGACAAGTACTGACAGGGCTAATGCCAAAAATTTTTCAAGAACCCCTCGATCAATAGGGATGGGACTATCTCTCTCTCTCTACCTTTTGGAAACATTCCAGATTTTGCTGTAAGTTCATAGAAAATGGAAATTTTAGTCACCTAAGAGACAAGTACCTGAAATGTTTCAAAAATGAGTTTTGGTATCCATCGATCCAGTGCATAAACTAGCATGTTCTTCAGTTTGGTGAATTGAAAAGAATTGTTTTCCGAAACCTTTAGACCATTCATTAAGCCTGTTGTTCTTAATGAGTGAGACTTTGACTCCATAACAAGTACCTTTATTGGCAAAATAAGAGCTTCAATTATTATGTCCGGAGGTATTGAATGCATAAGTAATTATGTTGTTCTAATGTACTGGCGCATTTACATTTTATTACGTAGATTATTGAGAAGAATTCAACCATAAAAAGGAAGACATGTTGCAATTTTCGTATAAATATACCGTGTCTCAGACTTTTATAAATAAACTTAAAAAATTATTAACAAATTTGAGAATAATTCATTAAGAAGATATAAAGAAATATTTTACTTTATAAAATGGCATATATATATATATATATATGACTTTTTGACAACTCATTCGTTAAGCCTGTTCTTAATGAGTGAGATTTTTGACTCCATAACACGTACTTTTATTGGCAAAATAAGAGCTTCAATTATTATGTCTGGAGTTATTGAATGCATAAATGATTTTGTTGTTTTGGTATACTGGTGCATTTACATTTTATTGCGTTGGTTATTGAGGAGAATTCAACTTTAACAAGTAATATAAAAAAATTTAAGTCAATTCTTACTTAGGTTAACAAATAAAAATTTTATTTTAGTTGCTTTTTATTAAATAATTACAATTAATATAAATAAGTATATATATATGACAGAATCACAATATTAAGTGGCAAATTAATTAAATTTAATTAATGAATTCCTATTTGAAAAAACTGTATTGACATCAAGTGTCATCCACTACAAATTCAGAAAATGTATTTGAACTTGAGTGGATGAATAAAAAGTATTTTATGAACGATTGAAAATTTGAACAAGATATAGAGAGAGAGAGTGTGAGCTAATAGAAGGAATTCAAAAAGAAAGACATGTTGCAATTTTAATATCATTTTTACCTTGTCTCAAATTTATATACATAATCTTAAAAATCATTAAAAATTTGAGAATTAAAGTTTAAGCTTTAAATTTAAGTTAAGTAAACATTAAGTTTTTAAATTTCGTACATGTTTAAAATTTTAAACTAATTAAAAAACTTATGCATGAATTTCTACAATATCATACCAATCAAGTCGACAAACGTCTTCTAAATATTGTGCTAAAACCTATTTAGCTTCGGTGCACAGAGTTTTCTCTTTGTATATTTATTGTCAAACTTGATGTTTCAATTGTATTTTTCTTTTCAATGTCATAGCATGGTATTAATATAATTAATTAATCGAGTCGCCTGAAACATTATCAAATAATATTTATCAATCAATCAAGTATATTTAATAAATTAGTTATTAAGAATATTGACCCATTATTTTTCAAATAACATTCTATGATGCTACTTAGAAATATTTCTTTAAAAATATATATATATATAAGGCTGATTTATTTTATTTAAAATTTATCGATATATATTTTTATAACTATGAATTTATTTGAAAATTAATTGATAGACATCTGAAGAGTCCTATTATAATGGTTAATAAGACATATCTTGTTAAAAAATAATAATGTAATTAAGACATTTTTATAGTTATAATCTAATTTCAAAAATAACAAGTATTTTGCAAAGTAATAACTTTTTCGAATTTTTAATTAAGAATAATTGATGTTGTTTTAAAACTGCCAAACTCTCGTTTAATCTTAATTGAATTTTTAATTTTCTTATGCGGAAAAATTATAAATAAAGTATTTTAAGTTAACCTTTAATCAATATCTATCCTATCCTTAAAAGAACTATTTTAATGATTAAGTATATTATATTTCATAATTAGGAAACACATTATCGTGAAACAGTGGTTTATGTATGACATTGGTGTGAAATATTTTCATTATTTATACAAATAAAAAATATTCTTTATTACCATTTTAATATCAATATGTTCATTCAATTGGATAGAAAATTAATCGAAATTATATGCGAATTTATATAAATCCCATCTCACCTGCTAATTCAAAATGACAATCATAAATCTAAGACGATAATTTTCTAATAATCAGTAGTAAATTACACATGTTATACATGGCATCAGTCGATAAAATATAAATTGCCATGATATTACCTTTCAGTGGTTAGCTTCATTTTCTACAACCTCAAGCGCCCATTTCATATTTGATTACGCTTTATTACATTAAATGTGATATCAAAGAAATATTATCACAAGCGCTCGAGGGCTATGAGCAAATTGGGACTAATTACAATTTAAGTTTCAAACAGATTGCAGGGCATAATTTTTGAAATCGAAATATCACACTGAATACGAATTTCCGAGAATTATTGCGAGGAAATTATGAAATAAACTTTCCCAAAACTCTTTGCCAAGCACTGGGAAGCTTCAGGCTGCAATTTTATTAATTCACAAGGGATAAACCCAAGTAACTGGCGTTGTTTCTGATTAATTAAATGCCAAAAATGGGATTCTTTGCTATTGTAATTTAAGTACTCGCAGTTGTATGGTATTAAATAATGAAGTATCTCAATAAATAGCGTACCAGTTAATATATTCCTGAATTATACACTATCTTGATTTATAAATATTTTTATAACTCTGTTATTATGTTAAATATAAAGATTATTTTTAAATTTGGAAATTGCATATTTGAATGCATTATGCTATAGTAAATTTTAAATTTATTTCATGTTCTATCTTAGATGTACAAATTTGCATTGTATGAATATAATTGTATATTTAAGGAAGACTCTTATTAATATTACCATTAACATTTGCATTTAAATAAACGCCTTGCATTTGATGTCGTTGTGGTATATTTTATCTTTTTAAGGTTCCTTTTGAAATTAAAGGGTTTTCATTTAGTATTCAATTTTTGTAATAAAATGTTTACTAATATATATTATAAAATATATTAAAAATATGTACATCAAACAATAAAAAAATCATGAATTTCGAAATTTTAATTAATGTGTTGTTGTACTTCATTAAACTGAATGAAATTATATTAAATGTAAGTTTTAAATCACGTATCTTAAACTATAATATAACTTGAAACATTGTCCATAAATTAAGCTTTAGCGTAATATATTTACATAATTATAGTAATGCAAATAAATCTAAACCTAAACTCGGTATATTAATATTGAATTTAATAATATTAAAGAATCACTAGTATTATACTATTGAATTTTATGTGTATGTATACTCTGTCTTTTCCATTATAATAGTTTTAAATACTTATTATACTTTACATTTAAAATTAAAGTAAAAAATCAATTAAAGTAATAAAGTATTATAGAAGCATATTAGAAAAGTTAATATATTAGTAAAGCATTAAAGTAAAAAATTAAATTTTAAATTAAGAGTAAAAATATAAAACAAAAAGAGAATGAACAAAGGACTAATGAGAAACACAAATTCAGATTGCATAACAAAGTCATAAAATAATATTTGTTATACGTAAATTTGCATTCGTCTCCATTCAAAAAGTAATTGACAAAAATAGAAAAAAAAATAATGTGAATTCGAAATATGTATTAGCTGCAGCAATGAAAGAGTAAATCAGTAAATATGTACATATAACACCTTACATATGCATATAAACATATAAATATATAGAGAGAGAGATTGATAGATATTGTGATATATGAATTTATAAGTATTTATATTAGTATATCATTATAGCTAAACTAAATAATTTTATTAAACAAACAGATTTTAATACGATGGTATGGCACTATAATGTTGTATATGCATGTATATGAGTAGTACCGATGCATTAAACTATGTCGTAATACTCGTAAACTCATCTAAAAGTATTGTTATAAATTTCCATCTAAATTCCTTACGTCAATGTTGAATTTGGTAACATTAATGCCTTGCAGCTAACAACATGGCATTATCGAATATTATACATCGTATATTTCTGAATTTAATATCATTAAAATAAATTTGTTTATTTTACAGATGTATCATAAATTTAAGCAGGGCCGGATTTTCCTATAGGCTAACTAGGCTTCAGCCTAGGGCCTCAAGATCAAGAGGGGTCTACATTCAAATTGTTAGCAAAATTAGAATTACAATATTCTAAAAAAAAGTAAACTTTAAAACACTGAATCGAAAATAATGAGAAATTCTACACATATGACTAATAATGAAACGTAAAAATGCATTGGTTAAGATCAACACGTTCGGCTCATTGGGTCTGTTCGTTTGTATATAATAGATTGCACCAAATTTAATATGATATACAATTTAATATTTTCTTTTTTATGATCTGGATTTTGTTTGAATAATGTTTCATTTTTTTGGTTTAGTTTAAAACTTAAAATTCATAATAATTCATACTTTAAATGTAAATTATTATGAAATAAATTTATCTGAATTGAATTTGCTTTAATCTTAAATGTATTGAGTAAATTTAATTTACTTTGATAAAAAATATGATAATTTTTATTGCATATTTAATTTTCGTTTTTATTATTTGAATTTTGTTTCTTTGTAAATGTTTGATTAGTTATTGTTACAAGTACTATATATAGTGCTGAGAATAAATGTCCAAATAAGTGTTCTCGACTTTTTTTTTTTTTTATTTATTACCAGTGCCACATTTTTTATAAAGATTAGTACCCATCACAACATGTTTCACTTAACATATTGATATATATCACAGTAATGATGTATTTTATTATCTCTCATATAATTTACAGACTTAAAAAGGGAGGTGAAAGGGCCTCATAAGTGGAACAGCCTACGTCCTCTTTCATCTAAATCCGGCCCTGCATTCAAGTGAAATTTATAAAATTTCTTTTCGTCATTTCTTATAAAAACTGTAAGTAAAATGTATTTTAGGCGTGTTGTAAACCAATCATAATTCTATAGTAAACAAGCTTCAACTGTTTTAATAATTTTAATATATACCTTATGACCCACAATAAAATACAAGTAGTTCTTTTTTACACAGCACAGGTATTATTAAAAAAATCATCCAACTTTTATTATACATTTAATATTTTCATATCGTGATATTTATAAAAACTTATCAATGCTTTAACCTAACAAACAAATAATCACTTCCTACTAAATGTGACTCTCATAATCATTGAATATTCTGGAATGTTGATTGAAGGAAACAGTGTATGGGTAAACACGTTGTACGAAATATTATGAAATCAGGTTTCATTGAATTTAATGGTTTTATCATCATAAACCGTAATAACAGTTTGGATTTTATGGATTTACGGATTTTACGGGATTACTTGGATTTTATCTCATGTGAGCATGCTGTCAATACTCTGCCGGATAATATTTGCAGTGATTTTCTCTTCCCGTTCCATCAATATAGCCATCGATTCTGCTAAGGCCACCAGACATACGAAACTCTTCTTGAGGGCAAATTCCAAAGCTTCTCAAATTTCCTGGGTGACGTTAAGTTCAATAAAATGGGTGGTATCAGATTAATATTCTGCTAACCAATCCGAATATATATGGTGAGATTATCGTCTCACTAGATAGGTTCGGTGAAAAGATTTTCGTCACATAGTAAGTGCCTTCCGTACAGTGATAAAACGCAATAGCCAAAATATACATAGAAATATACATTGAATCAAAAATATACATACATAACAAACAGAAATACATACATACCATGCAGAAATATACATACATCATACCAAAATATACAATACGTTGCCACAGTAGAAATACATTGTTCTCTGGACACAATCCAGAGGATACACCTCTTCGAGTTTTCTGATAATGCGGAAAAATCAATTACTTGTATGCCATTAGAGGAATTTGACCATACTACAAATAGCCAGTGTAGAATGTACTTTATTTCATCATTGTGTCTTCTATTTTGGATTAGGATCTTGCGGAATCATACAATCGAAAAATACCATGTGATGCAGCTACTGTCACAGGACGTACTGAGAAAAGGCAATATTCAGTGCCAACATTGTCCCTTCTTTGAAAGCGATTAGTAATAGATACTTAATGTCTTCTTGAAGCAAACTCCTCGGTGATTTCATAAGGCCTTGTCAGATGGGATTTTTCGTTACCCTTTAAAATGTTGCCACTCAAATAATGAGTTCAACGCTGAGCGCTCATTCAAATTTTAACCTCCATAGCTCAATTAAATGAATTATCTATTCAACACTAGTATCCTATCGCCCATTCCGCCGAAACCAATCACCACAGTGGAGTTTATGGTTATATGACTTTTTTTTTCCAGCGTAAACAAGTTCGCCGAAAGTCATGATTATTGTTTGAGTGACGAGGCAGATTCGCAACACATAGAAACTACCAAAATTAGCCCGTGTGATTTGCACTTTAAGGATTATACCGAACTTGCTTATCGTATAATGTACTTACAGTAAATTCCGTTAAATGTATTTAGAGTAATTGCCCACATCGCAGCAACAGTATGACCCTCCCTTAACGCTATAACCTCCATTTGGCAGTCAATAATGTCTTATTCAGTTTGTATAAATGGCATTACACGAACTCAATTAAAAAATAATGAACCTTCAAAAAATTATTTTATCGCATAAACTAAAAAAATAAGAAATATTTTATCTTGACAAATGAAAAAGGAAGTCTCTCAATTAATTAAAAATATATTTTCTCACAAATGAATGGAATTTGCCGAGGCAAAACACGAAATATCAAAACTCTCTTTTTTTTTATTATTAAAAGCATGTTTAGCTTTACGCTTTTATTGAATTGCATAATAAATGATCCCCATCTGTTAGCTCAACACAAAACGAATTGTGTAAGTAAGAAAAATACATACAATGTTTCAAATGTATGCAACTCTAGCGTGGATGCAGACAACTGAAAAAAAAAAATCAATTATGTCTATCTAGAAAATGTGTTTTTCATGACATGTGTATTATATAATAGATCCTCAATATCACGAGACATAATATAATTGACGTTTTTATTTGTTTAAATGAGATGTCACATGAAGGAATATTCTGCGCAATTGAAAGAAATATGTTCACCATATGTCCAAATGTCTAGAAAGAAGACATTTTCGAAGTATATATTTTTTTTAGTCGGTTTAGTATATATCAATGGATTATAGTAGATATGGTATAATTCTCGCCTCAAGGCTACATCCTTGTCGTCTTTCGAATAAGTTGGGCCCAATTTTTTTATATGCTTCAAGCACTTTATGTGGCAAATATTTGTAAAGGATTTTATTTCTTAGCACTTTATTCAGTCTAACACCTATTTGATCTTTGTAATGCAATGTTAAAACGAAAATCTGGCAAAAAATGTTGTGTAAGATGTTTATTTATGGTAAGTAAAAACAGTATGGAAGATCAAATATTGTATCCAAAATATATTTTTCAATTCCTACTATTAGTTCACACTCTCCCTTTATATATCTTGTTCAAATTTTCAATCGTTCATAAAATACTTTTTATTCATCCATTCAAGTTCAAACACATACATACAACTTGTAGTGGATGACACTTGATGTTAATGCAGTTTTTTCAAATATTAATTCATTAATTAAATTAAATTAATTAATTTTAGTTTTTTTAGATTTAATTTTCATGTATCTCCCAATAGATGGCGCCAGATGTAAGAGTAAAATTTCAACTTTATTTATAAAGGACTTTCTGCAATAGAGTGAAAAAAAAAGTAGGAATTGACTTAAAATTTTTTTTTTTATATTACTTGTTTATATTAGCAATTTTTATTTCAATTCTCATTAAAAGGAAATAAAAAATAATAGCTTTTTTAGATTTGATAGACTTTTTAATTCATATAAAATAAAATGCAAACAACAACTGAATTAATATATAAAAGCTTTTTATAAAAAATTTTTATTCTTAGAATATTCACTATTGTTGCTATAACTGGAAATATGTGGTTGGCAAAGATTTTGACATCCTTTTTTTTATTAAGTGAAAAAAAAATCCTGCTTACTGCTTTATCAAAATCACGTTTTCTACTAAATAAATAAAATCAAATGTATAAAATCCGTAAAGAATGCTTGTAACGTTCTTTTCACTTAGACTTGGCAGTTTGATAGATGGTACAAATCTCTAGTGTTGAATATGTAAGTACGTGAGCATGGGCAGTGAATAGAGAGAAAGAGGATTCACATGTCTTGTGGCAATTTCCGCGATTTATTTCTCTTGTATCTCGAAGAATTTAATTCGGTTGAGGCATAGGTTTTAGTTAAAAACTTGCCCAAACCCAGACTATTTGGTGGCGTTCAAAAGCAAACCGTTAAAATGAATAACCACGGATGTTTGACTGATGGAATGCTTTTGACGAATAGGAGGAATGGTTTAGTGTGTCACTCTATGGTCCTTTTTTGCACACTTTAGGCTAATTAGATTGCGACCTATGTGGATTCCGAACTACTAACAAACATCCATGCCACCTTCAAGATTCGATCCTGAAACTTGTGGTACCAAAGGCCAGAGTCAATAGGACATCAAGTCGCATCGAATCTTGAAAGTATGACAGTCTAAAATGTAGATTTTTAGACATTTAAATGTAACTTTCAATATCCTGTTAAACTTATGGAAACAATCTAACAGTAACTGTTGAAAGAAAGCCTGTTCAAGGACTTTCAAGAACCACAATGTCCAATGCAGATCGATGTTTACCCATCAAAGTAAAGTGTGCAGCAAATTATTTTCTTTCACGTGATATTCATGCATCTACAAACTCCAATTTACGGATTTTACAGGACTCATGATCATTATGTATCATGATGGTTATAATCACCTGCACACGGATTTACAGATTTCAAGAGTTTTCTGTTTGAAAGCGTTTACATAAGCTGTTTGAAACATTTACATTATTTGAAAACTTTTTGTAAGCGATTTACGATTCTTGCCTGCGCAGAACGTGTTAAGCCTAGACTATTTCTGGACATAATGTCATCTGGAAAAAAACCAAGCACCTGCTACTTGCCCTCCAACATCGAAGTAAGAGACAACAAGTAAGAAATAGCAATGGAAGTTTGATAGTCTGGGCAGGCATCATGTTGGATAAGTTCATAGATCTCCATGCTTATGTCAGAGGTTTGTGACTGATATGTTTGTATAGGAAGGAGATCTTGTAGTCCTATGTTCGCCTTTCAGGGTGAAATCAGTCTGATTTCATTTAAACAGTGAGCAAAGCTTATACGGCTTACTTTTAATGAATTTTTTTGAAAATGACACATTCACCGTATAGCTTGTCTGGACAGTTTTGAAGAGACAATGCAGTATTATATTGCAGTATTATTCAGACTGTCCTACTGATAAACTACCTGATTTTTTTATGTCATCGATATAATAGGGGACCATATAAGTTTAATATTTTGGATTCTATATTTAATAACAATTCCTTTGTTCGATATTTTATAGCTTCCAGCCCTGATGAATCTTACACATGATAATACGAATGTAACATAACTGTTTGAATTTTTTTATAGGATCAACGTATGTACCTATCTACTTTCAATACAACGCACCCAGTAGTTCTGTAAGCCTTTGATCAAAAATAAAAATTCCCTCAATTTGTATTTTAAACACCTAACAACATTGTATATATATATATAGAGAGAGAGAGAGAGAGAGAGTGAGAGAGATTTTGGATTGTTTATTTTTAATACTGATAATCTATATTATTATAACTATTTATATTATTACTGCAATAATTTGATTTTTTTTATAGACGTGATGGCTTTAACTGAACGAATGTGAAGCACGTAATCGCAGTAATATTGTAATGCCTGCAGTATTTTCCTCTCGAATTTTTTTACATTCTGATTTGCTAATTTTCATCGATAGCTTTTCCTAAATAAAGCAAAAATATTTTTTATGTTGTGTGATAGTTTAAGAAAAATTCAAGGAGGAGAACATATTTTATATTACACATCTTTGATCGAGCTAAAATTTTATTCCATTTACATATTTTGCTTTCACCTCCATTATAATAAAGGAATAGCAATAGAATTTTGTATCATAAGATGACATTACAACTTATTCTTTCGATACATCTACAAAATCAACTTAAATTAAGATCTTGTGTTCCTTTAACCGCATAATCTTATTTTTATATGTTAAATCTGCATGAGAATTAACAATTGCATTTTACCACATTTATTACTTAAAAACCCGTAAAAACCTTAAGGTATAATGTATTATACTAGACATAAAGTGTATTCATGAAAAGAAATACATTTAATATATATCATTTTTATACAAATTTGCAATTCAGATATGTGGAATTCAATTTTTTATGCATCGTGGGAAAGTAATTTGTTTGACAAGATACAAAAATGAAAAACAAACATATTTCACAAGCTATGTTTAAAAAAAAAAACAAAAAAATAAGACTGTTGACTCAAAAAACCGATGACCATTCCAAGAATTTATCGCCGTCATTGAACGAATAGCTCTGCTTATAAAAGCAGCAAGTTAAATTCTTTCTCAACAATTTTCCTCTTTTTTGACATCTGTTCAACACCATCAGCTACTTCAAGGATTGCTTCTTTACAAACGGATGCATTTGTGGTCTGAAGAAACTTGATCCTTCGCCAGAGTACATACGATTGAATAGAGCAACTATGGTACAATTTTTCTCTTGTATATCAGGCATATTTTGTGATACTTTCGTAATGCATCATTTTTATAATGTTAAGTACTACTGGGTCCAAAAGTAAGACCAAGTTTAAATTTAAAATTCGGAGCTTGTATTAAATTTAAAAGAAAATTATTTAGAAGAAAGATAGAACTTGTATTAAATTTTCTTTGGGGAAACGTATAAAATGTTGCAGTTGTTTATCCTTAAAAATCTTTATCTAAGATAACAATTTCTTTAGAAATTTAAAAGGAATTGTTTGAATTTTTTTAACAGTCGTTATTCGTAAAGTATTGTTAGAAATCTTAGATTGGCACCTAAAAATTAATATTTCATTACAAATTTGCCTTTTACCTTTATTTTCTGTCTTGAAATACACAAAATGAAAAACACTACTGAGTTCAATACGTGATTAGCATCAAAATAGAGTGCAATCACCTCTGGCAACTATACAGGCGCTACAGTGATGTTCCATGCATAAAATAGTGGTGTTTGTTAATTCAGATGCCAGCAAAGTCTGGTGCTGTGTCAAAGGAATGTTAAAATCCTGAAAAGCTGTAGGGGTGGGTGGTGCAGCAATATGTCTCTAGAACTTTGAAACATGATCAATAATTTTTAGGTTCGCAATACGTGTTAGTCAACCCCTGAGTGTCTGACTAATCCTCAGTGTCCTGCAGTGCGGGACGGACACCCATTAGCAGTCCACACAAAATGAAACATAAAAAACACTGAAGAGAAAGAAGAAATAAATGAAGAGATGAAGAGAAAGGGGCAGCTATGTTCTGATGTGGCACCAATAGGTAGAAGTCTGACGGTGTTGATAAGAAGGGTTGTGTCTTCCAAGAGGACTTTTAGGGGGAACTATCTGGCATTTGTGTATTGTAGAGGAGAAAACCCTTCCATCAGGTGAGGTAATGGATACCAGGACAAATGAGGCAAGATGCTGAACATCACAAACACCATCGATTGTCCTCGTTGTTGAAACAATGTCTACAACAGTGCTGAAAACCAATTGAACATCGGCCCTAATGCTCACCAGCGGCGCACACACCATGGAGCTACGAAGAGGCCCTTGGTCAAACCCATAGCCAACAATTATTTCCTCACGAAAGTAATTGTCCACCAATTGAACTATTCGATGTAGTATTACCTTCTTTTAAGAAAAGATGTCAACAACAGCATTTTTCTTAAAAGAAGGCTCTTAACATAACCTTAACAGAAGGGACTTTTCTTAAGGACGACCGGTCGTGGTTATGAATGTTCACTCAATTGATGTGTATGCCCAATTCCACCTTTCATTTCATTGGTGGAGTGTAAGGGATACACACAATGCAGAACATCTTGCATACAAACTTCTTTCGTTGAGTCATCTGTATAGTGGCCTTTCAGTGTCTGTGCTACAAGAGAATATTTTAGGTGGATTGGTGGAGCGGCTGCATGCCTTATTGTAGTTTGCTGCATATAGCGAACAGGACAGTTTCGGGCCTTCATCTATTTGACAAATGGCTCACCACACTTATTCTTTAGATAAACGGTATCGGAAGCTTGTTATGTCTCGAGTAGATATCTAAAACATGGATATTTCGAAATTTCTCAACGTGGTTTCTTCTTACATAGACTGCTGAAATTTTAAACTCTGTTTTGAGCCACGTGATCAGTGACGCTAAACAACAAGAGCTCCATAATTTTACATATAATTTTCTGATGCAGCATTACTTTTTCTGGCGTCCGGTACCACGGGTTGAGGGTTCGAGTTCTGGCGGTGCCAGGGATGTTTGTAGTGATTCTCAATCCACTTTAAACCGTAGGTCCCGGTCAAATATAACTATAAAGCGTTGTGCATAGAGCTAACATTACCCCCAAAAAGAAAACATCTCCTGTTTCCGAAATCTACCAGTAGACAGACGGCCTATCATGGGACTATTAAGCCAATGAAGATTTGGTTTGGCATTCCCTCTACGGTCATTTTTTGCACACTTTAGGCTTATTATACTGGGACCTTCTGTTTAACGGGGATTCCGAACCACTCACAAACATACATGCCACAACGAGGATTCGAATCTGAAGCCTGTGGTACCAATGGCCAGAGCGCTAGTCAATTGGCCAACAGAATGCAAGAGTCAATGAAGAAGCATTATTTTTGCGTATATTTTGCGCTTTTTTATAAACAATTTATTTTATTATTCTTATTTTTTTACTGTTTAATCGCTAATTTTTTCCTCAAATATTAGCCATTAGTATAATTTGTGTCCGGTCTATAACGTTTTTTTTTTTGAAGAGTAGGGCTTTTTTTCAATAAATATACTATACTCTTTTTTTTTTTTTTCATTTTCTCAAAGATTATTTTTCGGGGTAGTGGTTTAGAAACAAAACAAATAAAGGACTGGAGACTAAAACCATAGAATCAATTGATTTGCAAAAATAGATACGACAGAAACCTCTGGCGTCTTGAGCCGAAACGCGGCACACACACACACACAAAAAGAGAGAATTTGAAGTTTCCTCTTTTTAAATAAATATTTGATCCCGGCTCATCCAGTTGCGAGCCATTTTTCGAAATATTCCTTTTGTGAAATCTGAAACCTAAAAGATTTGTGTGGGAGTTCAGGCCTTTTCCCTTGCCACTGAAGTGGACTTTTATGTGGGTATATGCACAGTCGCATATACCTCGATAAGTTCTAACAGTATCAGAAATACTGTTTGCCTATCCGGAAGGAAAAAGTAAATAAAAGTATTCCCTTATGTTAAGAATATCTTTTAAACCAAAAAACAGTAAATAATAAAAACTATCATATAACGAACTGCAATATTATCTTTCAAATAATGTTTAACTAATTACTGAGTTGGACTTTTATGTGGGCATACGTTTAATTGCATATACTTCGATAAGTTCTAACAGTATCAGAAATACTGTTTATCAATCCGGAAGAAAACAAAGTATTCTCGTATCTCAAGAATATCTTTTAAACCAAAAAGATTTTAACTAATAAAAACTATCATACAGAAAACTGCAATATTTTCTTTGAAATAATGTTTAAATAACTAATAACTGAGTTGGACTTTTATGTGGATATACTACTGTGTTCCAAAAGTAAGACTAATTTTCAATTTGAAATTCCCGGGGCTTATGGAATTTCATTTTTTTTTTTTTTCAGGTTGCTGGCACTGTCCTTGACATCTGTATAAAATCTGACGTCAAAATATTCATTAACGTTTGAGTTACGCTTGGCTTTGTGAAACGCGATTTTTGAAATGTCGGAATTAATTGAGCAAAGAGCTTGCATTCAATTTTGTTTGCTGAAACGTATAGAATGTTGCAGAAGACTTTCGGTGAGCCTTCCTATATCGGAAAGAAATGTTTGAAGTGGTGAAAATAGTTCAAAGAAGGTACAGAACGCGTTGAAGGCGAAGAGCCTTCTGGTCGACCATCCACCTCAACCGACGTAGCTCGCGTGCAAAAAAATTAAAGATTTGGTGCTTGCAAACAGTCAATTTACAATGAGAGACATTGCTGATGATGTTGGAATTTCAAAAGGGTAGGTCGATTCCATTTTAGGCCTCAAACGCGTCAAATCTCGATTGGTACCGAAAACACTAAATGCGCCAGCTCACACTGCCTCGATTCTTCATGATATTTTCGCCAAAAAATGAAACTAATATCGATCTACAACTATCCATATTCACACATTGCGACTTCTGGATGTTCCCTAAACTCAAAAGACCCTTCCGGGAACACTGTTTTGAGTCGATTGAAGAAATTCAAAGTGAATCGCAGCTCGCTTTGAAGGCCCTCCCCTGCCGATGAATTTTTAGCATGCATTGTGGATTGGAAAAAAATGTTGCCACAAGTGCACTGTGTCGGAGGGGATTACTTTGAAGGCGGTGACATAAATTTGGAGAAAGAATAAATAAAGAGTTTTTTAAAAAAAAAAAAAAAATTGGTCTTAATTTTGGGGCACAGTAGTATACCTCGATAATTTCTAACGGTATCAGAAATACTGTTTGCCTATCCGGAAGAAAAAAAAAAAGGACATAAAATTATTCTCTTATCTCAAGAATATCTTTTAAACCAAAAGATGGTAAATAATAAAAACTATCATATAAAAAATGAAATATTATTTAACTAAATATGAAAATGAATTTGAATCGAAGTACTGTTTTAGAAATATAGTTGATTTAAAAATCCTTCTTTCAATAATGAAAATCCAACAAAATTTTTCTGAATGCAAATATTCATTTTTATTAATAATACGCTTTGAAACTAAATTAAATATTATTATACTAAGTTTATTTTCATTTTTTTTTTTTTACAAATAAAAGCGTACTTTAATAATTTTATTAAATATAAAAATGTAAATCACTTTGGACAAATAAACATAATAATATGTATCGTACAATGTACTAGTAATAAAAAATTTATATATTTTCTTCTCAAAATGTATTGAGTTAAAAGGATTTGTAAAAACTTCCATTGATAAAATGCAAATAGCAGACATAAACGGTTTTGATGTTTTTATGTTACACTTTGAATTATTATGCAAATCGCGATAAACATAA